>SCLG01000304.1:167995-182186 GCA_004367875.1 Oikopleura albicans | reverse complement strand
TTCATAGCATGTTTTGTCTAGGAGGAGTTGTAAAAGTATTGCCGTGACCGCTAAAAAAAAAACCCGTCATAGGTCTTATTTTGGCATATCGAAAAACAATTTACCTCCATTTTTTCCATCTGGGCGAGAAGTTTTGTGGCTCGCTCGGTTTCGAAAAGCCTAATAGACTTCTGTAACATTCTGATTGCTTTTTCGCGGTCGTTACTCTTCATTGCCGCCACGGCTTTCGAGTAACACTGATCCGCTGAATCCCGATTCGATTCCATTTTTTTACTCGTCCTTTCCGTCAATTAAAAAATAAGACGAGTAGTTTTTTCTTAAATAAATCATATAAAATATCATACAGTAACTACGACCTTTTTACGGCATTACACATATATGCTTTGGTTCTTTTGGTCCCTATTAAACTTTTGTTATTCGCCAAAACGGTCCTTTAATTATTTTGCGTCAATAGGGGTCATTTAATTGAAAACTAATTTTGCCAAATTATAGAATTTGAAAAGTTAGACAAATATGTGGAAAAATAAAATTATAAAAAATATCTGTAGTAAGCTCTAGAATTTTTGAAAGTTCAGAAAATTGACCTTCAAAAAATTCTCGACCTCGCCACAGATATTTTGGGAATTTTATTTTTCCACATTTTTTACTAACTTTTCAAAATCTATAATTGGGCAAAATTAGTTTTTACTTGCCTTAATTAAAATACCGTTTTGGCGTAAAAAGCTTAATAGGTATCAAAATAACCGAATCAGATTCATTTGGAATGAGTTGAATAACGTATACTGCCAAGAAATTGGTAATTGAAAATACTCAATAATTTCATTCTTTTCGTATATATAATCTATACATTATATGATACGACATATTATTCAGTTTGTATTATTGGTAAAGAAATGTATATTGGTATATAAATTTTGGTCAAAAATGGTCAAAAAAAACTGGCATTAGGTTGATCCATAACGACATAAAAAGTTATGATGAAAGTAATTTTGCGACACCAGTTACCATTGTCCTATAGCTGGAGTCATGTATAGGTACAGGGCCTGTACTGTACAGGCCTAACTTCAATAAGGTCCATTTTCGGTTGTTGAAACAATGGTTTGAAACAAACGGCCCAAACGGACGTTATGGAATTAGTGTCTCTCATAAAGTTTAGGAGACATATGCGTTGTTTACAAACTTGTCTCGCCAGAAAAGTTATTAAAGTGACTTAAAGTTACAAATAATTGCATTTGACTTTTTAAAAAAGGTCCCAAAAAAGGTTGATATAACAACTACCGTGTAAAATACGACAAACTGTAGTAAGGCTTGGAATCAATATCCTAAATGAATACAAAATACTACTTTCACTCAATTTATTATCGTTTTTACACTGATCAGGAAACGGAAGGTCGGGTAAAACACGTCTTCAAAGCTTAAAATTGCGCAATTTACCTAGAGAAAAAAAAATAAAATAAAGGGAAAAGTACTGCGCTTTGGGAATGTCAAAAATAATCTTAAAATAAAGTAGCCTTTGCAACCGTAACTGCGATCTTATCCAACGCAAACAGTATATTTCACAACTTTTGTAAAATCATGTATTTTTAATTCATGGGACTAGTGCACCAGCTGGTACCGGGTCACTAGTAGCGATATACCGGTTTCTATGACCGGTAAAATTTGAAAATTATCGGATATTTATAAATATTCGTTTGGCTGCTTCGTGGTAACAAGTTACGATTACAAAAAAACTACCGAGACGTCGCTAGAGAGGCTGGTCTAATTGTTCCATAACAATCGGCTAAAGAAATCTCAGATTTCAAATCTGAGAAAATATTTTTTTTTTCGGAATACTCAGACCTAACTCGATGGTCTAGAAATGAAATGTGAGAAAAGTTACATAATTTCCGAAACGCAGTACATGTGAAGTCTATTTGTCCATTGAACTTCGGGCTAATGTAATCTAGTATAACATGTAAATTAATTACTAGTAAGTGTTCGTGGGGTGCCGTTATTTTTTTACACTTGGATTTAGACCCTTTAATTGGCCTCTAAAAACTGTGAAAAATTACAGATCACTTGAGATATTTTTGTGTGTTGCGCTGCAGTTTTCATATGCGCCCAGGAGTTAAGAAGAAAAAAAAACAAAAAAAAGTTAAAGTGTTATACCAATCAAATGTTTTAAATTGAGAGTTCCAATTTAATAAATACTATTTTTTTTGAATTGAAAGGTTTTTTTTTGTAAATCCGACAGCATCCCACGAATAACAATATAAAAATAGTCTCTGTGTTGTTCTCTGAGTTTTTTCTTCAGGATGTTTCATTATTATATTTTTTGTCACGTTGATAATCTAGCGGTGGGAGACCGAGATGAGGCCTACATCCACCAGTTTTTGAATCTTATTTGCAATATCTGGATTCTTCATGTGTTCCATCGCCGCAGCCGGATTAGATTGCATCTACAAATAATTAATCATCAGAAAAATATAATAATGAGCCAACAATAGGGGGGGGGTTAAAGTATTTTCGCAATTTCAACAGACTTAGACCAGAGTAAATCCAAGTTTGTCCAAAATCATCTGATTCTAAAAGAGTCGGCAAATGCTCCAACAAAAAACGTCTGAACGACCCGGATTTTACCCAAGCCGAGTAAGGCCCGATTTGACTTGGACTATGCGACCCGAGCTAGTACCCCAATGAATTTCTGGATTGAATAAATTACATATGGACTCAGGCGTATTTGAGTTTTAGGAAAACTCGGGTGTATTAAATCAACTCTCATATCCGTATGTCTAGTAATTTATGTACCTGTTCTAATATGAGACGCATGGAAGGATCTCCCATAATCTTTTGTACTTCGGGATCGTTCATGGCCCGTTGTCGAACCTGCTCCGGGTCATTTCGGGAAGCGTACTTCGCTGTCATAACTCGGTTCATGCCTTCTTTTGCCTCTTTCGCATTTGGGTCCAATTCTAACGCCGTCTAACATGAATATTTAGTTTAAAAACAAAGGATTAAGCTCACAAATAAATTGCAAATGTTACTCTTATTATTGTGTAACACATAATATGTATTAGATACAAATTCTTAGAAGAAAAATGTTGTAATTTTCCAATATTATTGAGAACTTACTCTGAAAGCTTCAAGGGCATTGTCGTGTTGTTTGAGTGCTTCTAAAACAGCTCCTTTCCGAATCCAACATTTTACAAAGTCTGGCTTCAGTTTTAAGCTTTCCTCGCAGTCCTTTTGGGCGCGGTTAAATTCCATCAGTTTCATGAAGCAGCCGGCGCGATTTGAGTAGAATTTTGCGAGCGTTTCCTAACCGTTTAAAAATAAATTTTACGTTCATATTTATGATCATATCTATTTTAATAGACCGTATAGTCAAAAAGGCGCGTCTGGCCGATCCAGATACAACTTATTCACTGATCACGTCAGTAAAGATATATTAGGGGCTGTAATTCACTACTCAAGTGATAACATTTTTTTAAGATCACAAGATTTCAGAGACATAAGTTTTGCTGGAGGGCTGAAGTTTTACCTTGTCGCCATCGGGCGTGCGCTTCATGCCTTCGTCGTACTTTTTGATGGCATCTGGAAACTGTCCCTGTTTGAAAAGTTCATTTCCTTCTGCCCGAGCTTCTTCTGCTTTGGCGGAGTCAAAGTACTCAACGCGCGCCTTTTCTTTTTGGTCTTTTTGCAACTAGGGAATAACATAATTAGGTTTAAAGGCGCCTCTGATGGTCGGTTTTAACTTTTAAAACAATAAACAAACGATAAAAATCATCACTCACGAATTTAATTTAATTAAAATTTAAAGGCTAATTCATAATTTAAGTATTTATTAAAAAAACCTACTATGCTGTATACTATACAGTGTAGTCGGTTTTTTTTTAAAGTAAATACTCTAATTTTGAATTAGTTTTCAAATTTTAATTAAACTAAATTCGTGAGTTATGAATTTTATTATTTTAAAAGCCTTTTTCTTTGATAATGGTTCTACATATTATATGTAGAATATTATATGTAGAACCATTAGCCTCGAAAAGAGCTAGCTATTGGTATAAATTGATTACTACCTTTGCAACAAGCGTTACAACTGCCTTATCTCGGTTTTCGGCGAGAGATTTATTATACCATTCGATTGCTTAATATGTGCTCATTTATTGTCATAGGGTTATTAGTTATAAATTGAAAGTTAAAAATTCAAATGCCCAAAAAAAAAACTTGAAGTGACACGACATTAATTTCGATCTTTAGATTAAATTTAAGCCGGAGATCAAAATTAGAGTCGACTCACTTTTAGTTTTTTTTCCAGAAAATAAAATTATATTTTCATGTAAAATTGACAAAATCAATGTCTAAGGTTTCAAGTTAACATTTATTTTGATGCGACGTAAAAATGAGCACCATCCCGTTATTCAAGTCGCCTTCTTTTTCGTAACAATTACCAATTCGTTTCATAACTTTAGCGATTGCTTTGAAGTCTGCACGATTCGAGCGACCAACTTCCATTGCTTCTAGACAAACTTGACGAGAAACTGAAAAATCCGTGCCTTTGTTGTATAGAACTTGCTCGTAGAGCGCCGCCGACTTATTACTGTAATATGCGATTTCTGTTGGATCCAATTTTATCGCCTAAAGGAATAGTTTAGTATATTTGAAGTGCAGGATAACAACGTAAATAGTGCTTAACATACAAAGTGTATACCTCATCATATTTTGCAATGGCCTCATCAAAAGATTTATTTTTGTACAGGACGTTTCCTTCCTGCTTGAGTTTGGTGGCCTTTTCTTTGTCATCCGAAACTTTTGGAGCAGGTGGAGGTGGTGTGGCGACTGTTTGAGGGTACAGTTTGAATTCGCCACAAGCGCAACACGAAGAAAGGCTTATTTGTCAAATGTCTGGAAATTTTCAAGTTGGTATTCGCTACAGCGAATAAGGTCCTTTTGATTATCAAACGTCCCTTAGGGGGTAAATTTGGGTAAAATTTTAGCCAAATTTACCCCTTCAAGGACGTTTGATAATCCAAATCGATACATGTATTATTAGGAGTTAGGACTTGAGTACAGTCATTGACGGCTTTTTTTTTAAGAGACAACCAACTTGTGTGAACTTCTCACTATGATAGAGTTATCCGAAATTATTTCATTCGGATAACTCTATCAGAAGTTGAACACAAGTTGGTTGTCTCTTAGAAAAAACCGTCATTGTAATACAAAGCCTTAAGCATAAGAAGCTGTAATTTGTCGACTAAATTTTGAAAAATTCTTGAGAATGAATTATTCTCAAATGAGTAGTGAGTTCTTTAGTTCACTTGAACTACACGTATACTTTAGACAAATTCAAACTGTGCCTTTAGGAGGTTCTTCTTGTTTAGCCTTTTTTGTTTCGGTGGGTCCCGAAGTGTCCATATCCTCCATATCAAATTTTGGCGCCGATGAAGCGGTTGGGGCAGCGCGCGAGGGATCGGGAATTACCTCCGGATTTCCGTCTTTATCTGCGCCCAAATTAACACCAAACATTACTAAAATGGAATTGTTTCAAATATTTGCCAATTGACCGTTTCTGATATACCAATAAAATAATAATTTCTTTAAGCCGATGGTTTTCCGTATGGTCGCTTTTTTTTCGCAGGTCCTGGACTTTTGCAAGTCCTCACGCTTCGGGTTTACAAGCTATCGACCTAATTTTTTTTTNNTGACCTTGACCTAAATCGAAAAAAGTGCTCCGTTAAATCCTTTTTCAAAGGTTGTATCTTTCACCTAAAAAGAAAATTAGGTCGATAACTCGTAAAACGTGGCGCTCAGAAAAATTCCAGGACCTGCGAAAAAAAGCGACCTATGTGAAATGGAAGATAAGATGGACCCAAACTAGAAATTATTTGACTTTTGATTAGATCAATTCCATATGATATATACCAATTAACTGGTAGGAATCATTTTTGTAAGAAAAGCAGCGCTAGTCAAGGTCACATCATTGATACCCCATATTAGTTGTACCTAAAACTTCTTTTCGTTTCGGCTAAAAACAGCCTGATGCGGGAGAAAAGGAAAAGTCAGATTCAGCAGGAACATATACCTTGTAGTGTTGCTTGCATGCGAGGATCATTCATGTGTTTCATAGCATTGGCTGGATTACTAGACAGCTCTTGAAGCATTTGTAGATAGGAAGGATCACTCATGAATCCCTTTGTGCGTGGATCTGTGCTTAACTTTTGAAAGATTTCGGCAGGATTTCCGCCCAGCGGATTGCCGCCAGGTGGGCCCATTGGCTGTGAACCGCCCGGGCCGGTTAATTTTGAATTGCAACGTTCGACTTCCTCTAAAATATGCATTGGTAGAAGAATTGAAAAAAAGCTGTCTTGACTTATAGACGATAAGTTGCGAAATTTCACGTCTCAGATGAGATTTTATAAACAAAATATCCACTCGGGGACTTTTCCATGAATTTGCTTTCCTCTCATGAAACCAACTCCCGAATAAAGTGTACCTTTGAATGATGCGTTATTTGGATCGAGCTTTGAAGCTTCCTCATAAGCAATCTTTGCCTCCTCAATTCTATTCATATGAAAGAGAGCAGCACCTTTACGGGAATAACCTTTCGGCCAGGTTGGTTTGATCTCAAATTAGGGTTAAAATAGCTTAAGCTAAAGCTCACAGAGCCACGATAAAAAATCTTGTTTGCGGAATTTGAACTTATTAATATTTATTATCCTAAATAGGAGTTTTATATAATATAAAAGGTTCATATTTGTTTTAGGGGAAAAATATCCACGTTTGGATACTTCAACAATAACTTTCGGTAGCAACGTCAAATTTTTCGAAAAATGTCACTCTTGTACTTTAACCGGAAATGCCGGTTCCAGGCCAAAATTATTTTCTCCAAAACCGATAATAAGACATTTTGTAACCCTGACTCAATGGCCCTAACGGCATCGTTGAGTGCCTTGATGAAATCCTCTGCTTTTGCGTGAGCGGCCGAGCGATTCGAGTAATAAACGTGATTTGAGGGGTCCATCTGTATTGCCTCCGTGTACTTCGCGACCGCACCGTTAATGTCACCCTTTCCGAGCAACACATTCCCTTCGTTCTTCAACGCGTCTGCCGCACTCATTCTTAAAAAAAAGTATAAAAATAAATGTAAGTATATTCAGTATTTATCAGAGGCATCGAGTAAATTGTTTGAAAATTACGTTGGTATATCAACTGTATATATACATATGTAGTTCGGTCTAAAACGAATCAAGGCTAACTCGACACACTTTTTTTAAAGCTACATAACAATTTAATCGGTGCCGTTATCAAATTAGTACAATACAGAATTGAAGTATCTACAGAATCATGTGTCGCTTTTTCACCAACTAAATCATTTAAATCACGGGAAATTTAGACATATGACTGATTTTTATTTTGTCTGTGATTTTGCTAAATACAATCAGAAATAAAAAAAAAACGATATATCAACTTCTTTACAAATTTCCCATGAATTATTTTTAATTTCTTGTCGCTCAAAAAGGACACAAACGTTTTTTGAGAATTCCTATTTGGATTATCAAGATGTTGGATTAGATTGGTGTGAAAAGCCGACATTATTAAAAAAACCGAACGGTTTCGTGTCAAAAAAGTGAGTTATCTTATAACTTATAGGAGAACAGAATTGAATTACAAACCCCAATTTCAAAAATAAATGCTTAAAACCATACGTATGTTTTCCCCCATGCGCACTCAAAACTAAAGTCACCATTTTTCGTCATATTTCCCGGAAATAAGTTCTATGATAAGATGATGAAATTAAGTTTTATGCTAATTTTGTTTTTGCATAATAAAATTATCAAATTGAACTTTTTCGTTTCTCTGAACGCAACAAAATAAATAAATGTAAAATATACGCGCAAATTCGTTGCGTAATATTTTCCGACATGTTAGTTTTTTGTCATCAAGTTAATTGATGACGCAATGTTCTAAAACATTCCCGAACTTATTCGCCAAATGAAATTTTTAAACCAAAAGAAAAATCACGACTTCTGTTGCGCCGCAGTTTTTGGTCTCCATTTTTCCATGGAGTCTTTTTTGTGTTTTTTGTACTGTTTTGGGCGTGTCTTCTTGTCCTGTGTACGACGATTTTCACTGGTTAAATCGACCACCAGATCTTTTAGGACGGATTCTTGGCGGATTTTGCACCGATCGCCAAGATCTTCGGGATAAACATATTGTTCTAAAGCATAACCTTATTATTCATGGACGCTACCAGTTTCCGCTAAGCTCTTATTTTTTATAGCGAAACAAAAAGCCGAAAATGACATGATTTATGTTAAAAAAAACTGACTTGACCCCAAAATGTCTTAAAATATTAATAAGATTGCGTGGGAGGCGTCGTTTTAAGCTGGTAATCACTTTAGCCCCTGTAATACCGGGCCAGTACAACTATTACAGAGCGCTTAGATTTGTCGAAAATAAGGTCCTAATTGCATTAACCTTGTAACTTGCTGAGTTTTTTTGGAATTCCGAGATTAGAGTCGTCAAGCATGTACAAACGGGGTATCCATTTTTCGATTTTATTTTAAATCGATTTATTCATGAATCAGTCAAGCACTGTCTTGGATTTCGGGACTGCTTTAAAATTAATTGATTAGTAAGTGAACTATTTTTTGAAATCAATTTTCCACCATATGGTAGACCAAGACTCAATAGGCCCAAAAGATACACCGTCAAACATATACGAGACGGAAAATTTATTCATGAACCGAACTCCTTTAGGACGGGTTTTTTCTTTTGGGGATCATACACTGTACATCGAGTGTAGGTCATTCCAGAAACGATAGAAATTCGCTCTAAATTGCAGAATACGCCCCCTCGGTTGGGGCATAAAGTAAGCTGTAGTCCCGACGGCTGGCATGCACGCGTCGGTTTTTATTACCGGGCAAAAATTACATGTAAATAGTTCTGTTCAAACATTTTTCACATGGTTTCATCGGTTTTATAACCGATATTTCGTCTAAAAACCGTTCGTAGTTTGCTATTTGTGCATTGTAATAACATATAAAGTGTAAAACCTACAATTGACTTGCGTACAACAATTTTAAAATTTTCAACATGTTCCATTTGTACCTCGAGAAACCGATAAATTTGCATTCGAACCGGTAATAAAAACCGGTATGTGCCTGCCACTCGGCGGGACTATAGCTTACTTTANCGAAAATGGACATCACTGATTTTTGGGTTCAGTTTGTACACAACATGACTGACCGGTCCTTAAAATTAAGATTTTTGTACAATACTTAAAGGGATATTAGCATCAACCCGAATGTAAAGTTCTTTTTTTCATGAACTTGGACCACAAAGTCTGGCGTAACGGGAGTCCCTGCCCTGAAGAAATGATCTAAGTGCGTGTTAAACGATTTGTCGTCACTAGGAGATGAATTATGTAAAAATAATATCCTAGTGACTCATTTTGCACCATTTTCAGCCGAATTCATGAAATAAAAAAATTACTTGAGATACATACCTTCATCGTTTATTCGATCATCAAGCTGAATTGCATTTAGTAATGCGTCGTTCTGATAGGTCGGAAAGTAGAATTGTGGGGCATTCCATTCCCGCCCCAAAATTCGTTCCGTCACATCCATTACATCCAAATGGCCAAGTTTGTGCTTTTCGAGACGAATCCAGTTTATCAATTTTAACTGTTGATAATAGCTTAGTGAAAGCTGTCCTGAAAATAAAAAAATTTCAGTGGCTTGAAATAGAAGGGCACAATCTACAAATCATATCCAAGAGTTGCATTCATATTGAGATTGCTGACAATATGAATAAAAAACGTTAAAATCGTAAGCTCGAAACGGTTAGCGACTCTAAATTTTGAGAACGCAAATGTTAGAGCAAATTTTTAACCCTACATATATCGTAGCTGACCATCCTCCTTTACATATCACATATTTTTTCTTGGCAACGGTTAAAATTTGGACACAGTGGTTAATAACCACTGGTTATGTTTAAGCACTTGCACCAAAAACAAATGGGCCTTGCGAGGTTAAAGTGTACCTTTTATTTTTTCATATTCAAAGTCATGTGCATCATATAGATGCGTCAATAGGCTGTCGTATGATGGGAATATATCGTCACAAAAGAAACAATAAAGTGCCTCCGGATTATTAGGTGCCTCAATCCAATCGTCGTCTTCGCCCTCGGGGGGTTCCGGCTCTTTTGCCAGGTGAATCCATCGCTTCCCAACCTCCAGATAATTAATCAAATAAAACTTGTCGAACGACCGATCGTCCTTGTTCAATGCACGATGAGATTTTTTGCGCATATGGTCTTACACTAGGATTTCAAATGAAAAAAAAACTAAAAGACCTGACATTCACGCGTTTGCATTAGCATCTTATACTTTTTTTTCTAAATAGTCTTAGATACTAAGAAAAAAACCAGCGTTTTTTATTACGAAAGTTATTCATTTTATTATTATAACTTTTGCGTTTTTTTCGCGAAATATAAAATCATTTTCGGCGGAATTGATAAAACGCCAAAAAGTGAAATTATGCTAAAATATGCCAGTTTATATTCGGACAGAAATCTCACATCCGAAATTCGGATTCCGACTGTAATATTCCGGGACAATTGGGATTTCTAGTCGTAATTTACAATTATATGCCGTTTCAAATGGAATGCCTATATCGAAAATAACTGTGTTTGAATGCCTAGACCTTTAAGTGTAGTTCTGTCTTTGAAGCACTTTACACAACTCAGACACTGTAAACCGTCAAGACGAGTGCGAATTGTTTCAATAAATTCATCAATAAAAACCATATTATCGGGGTGGCCGACATTGAACTGATGTTTGCCACTCATGTGATTGAAAAATTCGACCACCTGGTTATAATCGCCGGCGAACTCGGTCGAGCAAAAAATGCACATTTGTTTGAAATCGGGTCGGCATCGATCATGTTCTGAAATGGGGTAGGAAACTCTCTTCAAAAGCTTTTATTCGAATGTTATTTTGAAACGACCTACACAATTCTGATGTTTTCATTAATTAGGGGGGTCCGTTGAGATAAGGTGTTAGGTAAAAAAGACAATTAACTATTTAGTATATTCTTAAATGCATTCAAAGTACCATCAGACCTTATACCTAACTAAAAAAAAGATCGAAAAAGACATGACTTTCATTGAAAATAAATGGGAACTAAAAAAAGTTGAAAGCGACATGAATTCTATAGAATAAAAAGACAATAAGACCAAAAGAGAAATTATAGCGGATAAAATTTCAGACCTTAGAACCAGCCAGAAAGATTTTTTGGGCACAACCTAGAAAAAGTATAAAATGACATAACTGTTCATGAAAAATATTAGTTTCCACTTAGAGTTCTGGTTACCCTGCTCTTGATGTTCTAGAATAACCTCCAACCGAATATTATTCAATTCTTCCCGTAACTTTCGGTCTTCGGGCAAATTGTCACAAAGCAGGTAGTAAAATTCCGGTGGCTCGGTATCATTAGGCCCCGAATTTGTTCTAATAACCGCACAAAAGTCCGTTAAATCGCCCTAGACAAAGTATTAAAGAACATTTCTAAAACAAAAAATGGTTCAAAATCCAACTGGTATACAGTATACTAGGCTGCCCAGTAGGTATACTGAGTATACCGTATACTTTAAAGTATACGAAAGTAAAGTTGGTTAACCGATTATTTTGGATAAATCAGGATTTACAAAAAGAGTTTAGCTGGTCTACGCTTATAGCCAAAAAATGGTCTACGCTTATAAGTTCTAAGTTAGAACTTCTAACCAACACTTTTTCCAACCCATTTTTTTTGGTCTTTTTTGTGTACGCTTATAAGTTATAACGGCACCGTCTGAATCGGTCTCTTTTCTTTTGTGGCGAAAGGTTAATCCGCCGAAATTTTCCTATTTTGAGCATTGTGATTGGCGAGAAATGGAGAAATTTCGGCGGATTACCCTTTCGCCACAAAAGAAAAAAGATTCAGACGATGCCGTTATAACCAACACTCACTGTAAGCATAATGTGATTGTTTATAAATTATTTTTAAATGATATTAGTGCAAAAAGACGTGGCCACTTCAAGACGCAATTATCAGACCTTATAATAAGCCTTCTCTAAAATTATATCAATTCTATTTGTTTTAAATTCTGCTATGAAATGAAATATTTAGGCAAATGTTAACCAATTGAATGATTCAGTCAAAAGTTCGCTCACCTGCTTAAACCGTTCTTTCCAATACGAAACGTACGATGTTAAATCGGAGATGAGGGAAAAATCTCCAATGACCATTTTATGTTTTGTGATTGAGTGGGTTAAAAATGCATCTTGCTGTGCATCACCGACATCAAATTCCTCATCGCAAAGGTAACACTGGGTAACCGTCGCCGTTTCCGCGATTAGTGACGACTGGCGTGGGAGGGTTAATGTTTCGATTACAGCCCGGCGGGAGCGCGAACTAAACTCGGCCATCTAGAAATTAAATAGTTTTTTTTATCAAATATTTTGAAAGTGGACAAAACATTCCTTTTTAAAAAAGTGACCTCCTTTAATCGTTACGATTTTTTTTTCTGGATCCAATCATATAAAAGCGTTACCATCCAAATTTTCCCAAAAATGAAGCTTTTCACCGTACAAATTCGGAGAAAGCGAGAAATTGCTCCGTTCTGTAAATTTGTCCGAAATTTTAAATCCGTTATACCTAGTACATAAATCACTACATTATTTTGCCAAATTTAGGACAGTGATACAATTTACTATATAAGACCAAGCGGGAAAAGGTGAAACATAACGGCGCACCAACTTACTCAAAAATTTTAATTTAACTAGCTTTTCCAATTCCACGAAAAATAAACATAGTTCCATAACGAAAATATTTTTTGCTCAATTTAGATAAACTAATTTCCATTGACGGTAAAGTTTTTTTTTTCTCTTAATTCCACTTCGAAAGGTCTCTAGTTTTTAGTTTATAAAAAATACACCTAACTCTAACCCTAGTCGTTTTAAACGTCTATAAAAAATTCAAAAACCCAAATAAACTCGAGTTGACCCGATCCCTCTTTAATATCACCAATCCTGGCTTTTAGGTTTCCGGAATTGACGAAAAAAATTAGTCTAATTCGATAATCGACAAATTTTCTCGTCAGAGCGTCCGCAAAAGGCGTATGGACTGTCATTAACTATACTATGACGAAGTTTTTAAGTGTTGATTTTACCCAAATTTAATAACTTATCAAGCTGATAATATCGACACTTATTAATAATAAGGTACCTGGCCGGTTGCGCCTAAATCACTCGTTCTCGATGGACTCAAAACAAAATATTAAAAAAAATCGGTAGGAGCCACTTATTTAAAAAATCGCCATTATCGAACGCAATTGTATTTTTTTCTCAAAATAAAGAAACAAAAAAAAATGATTCTCTCGGCGTCGGGTTGAAGTGATTCAATTGGTCAATAAAAAAATCAGCGAGATACCCATTGGCCAATCACAGGCGTTCAATTGAGGTGACTCATTTTCCAGAAAAAAATAGAAAACATTATGCGACCAGAGTTCATAGATTTTCTACAATTTTTTACAATTTTACACATTTGTAGATTTTAACAATTTATTGTATTTCGGTTTGGTCAATAATTGAGTTCCATGCAGAGATAAAACATTTCATTTCCTCCCATTTTCGGGAATCTTCCAGATTTTTATTTATGGGTTCCATTTTTTGATTATTATATGTTTTCTTGATTTCTTCCAGATCTTCTAGGAATCCGGTTGGCCATTCTAATGTTTTTGCTAGCTGTACCCTTTTTATGGTTTTTAATTGTGTTAATTGTTGTTAAAATTAATAAGTGGTTTTAACTTCATAGTAATTTGAATTCAAACAGCATTCAAAATTGATGTTGTTTCTGAATTGCTATGTAAGCCAATGAGGAATAATATTCGTTTTTATTCGTATTTATTTTTTTTGTTTTTGAAAAATGATAATGTTTGACGGTAATTGGGTAAAAATCGTTCCCGATGAATCAAAAGGTTACTAGGAATAGTGTGAAAAAAAACTACAAAAGTGTAAGAAAACATTTTCGATTCTACGATAGAATTTCTACCACCCTTAACCCAGTGTTCCGAAAACCCCCAAATTTGGCGGTAGCGTTCGTCGCGCGGACGTCGATGCCTGAAATTTAGCGGTAGCGGTCGTCGCGCGGACGTCGATGCTTGAAATTTA
>SCLG01000304.1:151473-165274 GCA_004367875.1 Oikopleura albicans | reverse complement strand
TTTTTTGTAAACAAAGGGACTGACCGGTCCTTAAGTGTATAAAAATTTTAAGCAAAAGAAAATCATTTTGCAACTTTTTATGGTCCAATTATCAATAGAAATTTAAGGGATGTACTTCCGAAGTAGGGTTCATTACAACGGATTTTTTTGTAGTAGATTTTTTGCTTTAAAATGGTCATTTTAAAAGAGGTCTTCCAGTTATAATAACTGGCCAATTTGGCCTTTCTTCACGGACGTTCGGTAATGTCTCAACCAATATTATATTGACTATATATTTCGTAAAATCTTTCTCTGAGAGAGTTCATGTTCGATGGATTTCCAATTGCCATTGATTTTTACTTCGTCATCATTTTCAATGTCAACATGGCATCTAATCTGACTGTACACTTTCATTGTTGAGTTTTGTCCCACTAAAATTCGTGAGTCAGTTACCAGACACGTCTCGTAAGGTTTTAGCTATATTACGTACGATTACGTACACCACCTAACCAGTTATGTTAACAACTGTGTCACTCAAAAAAGTGTTAAGACAATTGGTTTGGGCGCTTTAAACAATTGGAACTCGCGATACGTTTGAGTCCAAAAAGTGTGAAAATAGATGGCTAACGGTGTGTATATGGGCAGCGCTATCTTTCCAAGAAAACGTTTATCAGGGAAAATTCACAAATTGGTTTTTCAGGGAAAATTCAAGAATTGATTTTTCCAAGAAAACTTCTTTCCATGAAAACGTCGTTCAGGGAAAATTCAAAAATGTTTTTTCCGAGAATATGTTTTTGAAAGAAAACGTTTATCATGGAAAATCCAAAGAAGAGCCTTCATGTTTATTTTCCTCCTGGTTAAATTACCAATTATGGTTTTTCAGGGAAAATCCATTTGTGGGTTATCCGAGAAAATGTCTTTCAGGGAAAACGTCTATCAAGGAAAACGTTTATCCGAGAAAACGTTTATCAGGGAATTTCCCTGAAAAAAAACGCGCTGCCATGTTATATGTATGCGGAAAGGCGACAAAAAGGTAAAATGTTTATGTTTTATATTCTAAAACAGCATACAATTTTAGATTGGCTCATACCTGGCACAAAACATCCCATTTGAAATATAATTTGAACGAGCCCCATTGTGTTCAAGTAAGTTGATTTACCGCTCATATTCGGCCCAGTTACCAGAAATCCGTTCATTGAATTGTGAATTGATATGTCGTTTGGTATGGCGTCCATATCAAGCAAATCCGATAACGGATGCCACATGCCACGAATATCTGCCTCAAGATTGAAAATCATTTCTCTGCGCCTTATTCATTTTCCGTCTTCACAGTGTGCAGTTAGGTTGGCAAATACTTTTGCACCATAACTACGCAGCTCCGCGCAGCTGGTCCATAAATTATTATTATAAGGAATTGATTATAAGGTAAGAACTAAAAAACTGTACGATTTTAAACATATGTTTAAAATAATTTATGACCTTTTAAGTTATAACGACTATAAATTACACTAAAATATTTTTTAAATTCATTTTTTGAAATTCGAGTTAATTATACATGCCAACTGTAATCTACTCAAATTAATTGTATAAGTTAAAAAATTTCAAATTTTGTTCCTGTTTTCTCCCCAAGCAAAGGCCGAATCCAGCGATGTTGTTTTGAAACAAGGGCGAAACAATGGAACATGTCCAATTGAGCAATAATCTCTGCTATTTCATAGAGTAGAACAATCTCATCGCGCCACATAGCAACAATTTCCCTCACTATTTAATAACAGGTAACATTTCGTTTTAATGGGCTAACTTTATATACAAGTCACTTTTTTGCCAAACGACTGGCGTGACCTTATAGCATCCAAAATATGAAGAGATTTTTTGCTTGACGGTCAGAAAATAAAACTGAAACACGATTTTTTTGTTCCAAAAAAAAATTGTAGACCCACAAAATGCCAAAATTACACCACCTGTCTACGGAAGTTTAACAAAACGTTGGGGTGAAAAAGGTGTTAACTTCCATGAATTTTGTTCACTTCTAGGAATTTTGTTAACTTTAGTAGACAGTGTGTCAACTAAAAGCTGAAAAATTGACGCCAGCCGTCTGTTAACTTCCGGGCATTTGGTTAACTTTAGGGCCGTTAACTTCCGTAGACAGGCGGTGTATTTTATAATCTTACATTCATTTGCAGTTTTCATAATAATTTCGTCTTCAATGTTCATGAGTCTGGCGTTGAGCTGCAACAAGTCCTCGGTGGTACAAAAGTATGATACTCTTGTTTTGTTTAATTTCGTGAATCCGGCTGGGATATCTTTCATATATTTAATTGGTATTACCATGTGATGTCCTCTGCCAAGCGTATACTTCTCCGCAAATGGGAGCTAAAATGTTTAAAACTTTAGGTTTTTTGAAACAAAACTGCTTAACGGTTTATAAAACAGTTTCACCGTGAGCCTTATAAACTTTCTTCATTTTAGTATCAGTAGGTTTTTAATAAATGTACCTTGTATTTGTCACAGTATTCAGTGATTTGTCTTTGAATAAGTTTTTTCATTGATGAAAGTACTTGTCGTTGAATATCAATGTCTGAATTTAAGTTCTTTTGCAATGCCCAGCAAAGCACATTTCGTCGACTCGCGCTCTAGATTGAACTTCGAAAACGACTACATATCAGGTTTAAATTATTATAAACAGTAGCACCATGGTTGGTAGGTTTTACTGTTTGTCCGGCACAAATAAACCCAACTACAGCTCTCAAGAAGTATTTCGAAGTTGCCTTGAGATTGAATCGAACATTTTCTTGAATTTTTTTGTTAAGCTCACTCATAATATCTTCATATGTCTGACAATCCAATTTTTCGTTCATGTCCTTAAATGAATTAAATTTAATATGTCTGCTAGATTTGGTTTTGAATTGTTGTTTCCTATGATCTTTTGGCATTAAAAATCCAAATATATATTAACAATTAGGTATCGAGCACCTGAGAGATAACGGCACTGGGAGTATCCCATTGGTACTAGTATTGTGATAAGCTTTAAGACTCTTTAATAACAATTCGTTATTCTTGCCTATTGTGATTTTTTGATCGAAAAAAGAAGTTGGTTACCTTAAAAAGCGGTGACTGGCCCTGGCTGATAGCATGTCGCAATTCCGAGAGGCATTCAAGGCCTTCTAGCAAAAGAATGCAGCGGGAAACGGTTTGCTCATTGACGGCTTTTGACTCTTGCTTCTTTTCAAGACGAATTGCCCATGATAAAATCCCCTCAAACTTTTAATATATAGTTCAAAGTAAGACCTTATTATGTAAACATTTGAATACCCGACGTTCTCAGGTCAGAAATCAACGTTCGGTACAACCAAATCTGCCAGGTTGTCTAATAATTCTAATTTGTCTGGCAATTTTGATATTGTATACTGAATTTTTATGATTTTCGGAATTATTAGACAAGACATCGCGCGCTTGGTGTCGCTAAAGCTAAAAGGACACCGGCGAAATTCCAGGAAAAACGTTTTATTATAAAACATTTTTCGTGAACAACCTTTTTCACAAAAAAATATTTTCTCCAAAAGATCGCATAGCATATTTGAGAATTTCAATGAACCATGCCTGGGATGGACATTTTTGTAGCACATTTTGGATAGAAAAAAATAAACTTTCATTCGCCAATAATTCCTGGACAATATTTTGGCGGAACAAGATTGTTTCGGGATCAGTTGAAGGGGATAGGATAGTTTGTCGAAGTAAATTTCGCCCACTACCGGTAACGCATTGATCCAAAACTGACAGTAAGCAAGGTCTGTATTCGGGATTGGCCCGAGTAAAGCAAAATAAGTCAAACAACAAACAATTGTAAATGACAGAGATACATGTCGTCATAATATCAAATACATTATTTTAAAAGGTTTTTTTTTATTTTTGATATTATTTTTAGATTCTTTTTTAATAAATTGAAATATTTCGTGAACAAAGATTCGTCACAAAAAAAATTAGTAATAAAAAATAATATTTTAAGGAGGTTGGTGACCCTGTTTTCGAAAAAATTAAGATTCCAAAAGCNAAAAAAAACGCTTCATAATAATTTCCGCTGCATATTTCTACATAATAGGCCGAAAACAGTTAATCGATAGCATTAACAGTACTTACGTGATTGAAGACAATTCAAAAAAGTTCAACAAAAAAATCCACACTTTAGCGAAAAAAGTGTCTTATACGTTATGATTCTGAGTGAACTTTGCAACCAAATTACGTTTTACCATATCTTGGGACATTTTAGATTACCATCATGATCAAATTAGACATTTAAAAACGAGTTAACCGTATTTTTTTCTTAAAATTTGTATGAGCAATTTTGTAAATTCAAATTTTTATCGCAATTTCCAAACATTTTTAATTATGAGAATAATTTACAAAGGATTTTTATTATGAGGTTAATTTTTTAATGTTTTTTTAGATAGATGTATATTTTTTTTCCTAAAAAAATTCGAACACGGTAAATCCCTAACCATGTTTTCCAAGAGCTTTATCGCCACCACCGACGTGGTTGGCGACGAGGAGTTCGAGTGCCTCTGCCGTTTTTCGATTGACGAATGCGGTATTGACACAGGCTACAAAATTTAACACTAAGGCCCCTTCATAAATTGAGAAAGCATCCGTTGAAAGAAGAAATTCGAATAAAGCTGGAACGCACGATAGTGCATAATCGCATTTTTCGATATCAATCAACAGACATTTAGATCGTTTATTGGCTTTTCTTTTCAAAAAGTCCTTTCCGGTGGCTCCACAAAAAAACTTGCTTGACATTAGCATGAATCTTTTGGATGAAAACTCCTGTCGTAATGTAGCCATGAAACGTGAATTAGCTTTTTAAGATTATACAAATACTAATTTGAGACACCGACTGAATTGGTATCATGTCTAAATGGTCGAAAGGGGAATTTTCCTAAAGGGTAATTTCTTGACAAAAAAGGGTAAAGTGAATAAGAGCAAGAAGTGATAAAGTGTAGTATGTTAATTGGGTTAATTACTCCCAAATTGCCATTTTTAGACACGTTTTTAGCCTTCTTGATATTTGTAGAATCTGTACGGGGTTAATTGTATAATAGAATTTCAAGCCCTTTATTGTAATAGATTTATTTATACTTAATCTCTAAAGATTAAAAATCTAGCTCCCTGTACCCCCTCTCTCTCTCTCTCTGTTGGCAAAGAGGAAAAGATCGCCCGGGGCCAATTGATCCGTTGTTGAAACGATAAACGTGTAATGCACCGGGTGCGCAGTTATCGGGCGGTTTTGCCCGCTCGTGCTGTTATCGGGCGGGTCTGTCATTGGCTAATGACAATTTGGTATTGCGCAATTCGCCCCTCGTGCTGTTATCGGGCGGGTCTGTCATTGGCTAGTGACATTTTGGTATTGCGCAATTTGCCGATCGTGCTGTTATCGGGCGGTTTTTTGTGCATCTTTTTCCCCTATTCCGCCTACGCCCTGCGCAATTATCGGGCACCCGATCAAGGTTTTTTTGACGCGAAACCCGCCCGATAACTGCGCACCCGGTGTATATCAAATGCGGGTTTAAACAGTACTAAAGTTTAGTACTACTAAACTATAAAATTAACCCCAATCTTAACCTAAAGATCTGGGCAAAACAATGGTTTTTGGATCGATATAATTTAACATTGCCATCGTTCGTGTATAAGTAGCAGTGTCCGTAATCTGACTAATGTTCAAAATCATCTCTTCTTTTTCAATCGCAACAAGACTTAAAAAGTTATTAGTTTTATACAATTGAATCAGTGACTAGTCAGCATAAGATCTTATGAGAGTATTTATGAGAGTATTTTTAATACTTAAACCTCAAAAGTGGCAAACCTCAAAACTAGCCCATTTTTTATCTAAAAATTAATACGCATAACTTATGCGGCCATCGTACTTGAATAAAGGAATTCAAAAGGGTCTAATTAAACGCGGTACTATTTTAAAAATAATATGGATATTCAACTACCTATTGTCACTTCAAATGAAGAGGGAAAACGAATTATTAATTTTACAACCAATTTAAGTTGGGAAGATGAAAACGCCGTGGCGTAGGTTTAAAAATATAAACAATGACTGGAATCATAATAATATTAATCTTATTATTTAACAGATGCAATAATATGTTTTTGACGTGCTTTTTCTGATTGGCTCAAGATTAGAGTGATGCTGTAAACAGCGCTGACGGTTGTTCACCAACCACCAATTGCATTTCTTGAATTAATATCGAACATAAGTTTTTTTATCTTTAGGACGTGATGCAGCATTTGAATAAATTATTATACAGTTTAATTACTACTATTATGATTTCAGTCATGTTTTGTATTTTGTTTAACCTACGCCACGGCGCTTTCACCTTCCCAACTTGGTAGTCAAAATGAACGATATTTTGAATTGTTTTTCGTTTTTCTATTTGTTAAAAATGTCTCATGGCTATTGTGGATAGCTTGATTAATTTCGCCTCCAACCGAACTCAAAAAGGAATAAATATTAAAACGAAAAGAGAAAATGCGAAACGAAAGAATGAATGAAAGATTGCGTCGCAATAATAATGATAACCAGCTGACGCGCCCTCGATCCATAGGATTACAAGCCCAATGTACTTTATGACAACTGTCTACACAACTGTTATACACTAATAAATACCACCGACTCGTAAGAGTCGGTATCCTAGTTTAGGACTACCTAAATTGTGTGTTATAACGGTAGTCTATAAACAGCCCAAAACGGCCGGGTCAATACAACTCATTCATTGGTGACTGAATTGCGATATATTATATAGGGCCAAAACCCTATCAGTGGTGACAGAAGAAAAAAAGAAAGAAATTGTTTTTTTTGGAAAAAACCCTCGAAGACCAAAGAAAAAACACTTTACAAAGAAATAAAGAGAAATGATTTTAAACCTTCACACCGCCAAACAGAAATCGAACCGGTTAGAGACAGTTATCGAACCGTTTATTAAGATAGCAGTCGAGCTGATTACTGAAGTAGTTGTCGAAGGAGTTATTCTTATAGAAATCGAACCGGTTAGAGAGACAGCAGTCGACTATTGAGACAAATTAAACACGGTGTAGAGACAGTGGCCGAACCGGCTGTTCGAGTAGAGATTGAACCAGTCGCCGAACCGGAACCCGTGAGTAGTATAGGCATGAGCACCAACCTGCACCATTTGGTGGAGCATCATGACTACTACCAAAAAACCGCCTTTCTCCACTGAATACAGTGGTAGTACTCCGGTCAGACCTAGTGACCGATTTACCGAGATATATCGGTTTTAAGTTTTTGATATTTTTATGCAAAAAGTGAAAATATCAAAACTTAAAACCGATATTTATCGGTAAATCGGTCACTAGGTCGGACCGGAGTACTACCACTGTATTCAGTGGAAAAGACAGATTTTTGGTAGTAGTCATGATGCTCCACCAAATGGTAGAGGTTTGAGCTCATCATATTTTATTAATATGTTCTAGAGTTTTTTAATGAACAAAGTATTAAGGGGAAAAATATGTCGGACGGAAACATAACAGCGCAGTGCGTAGACGTATAAACCGGAAAAAATTCTCGAAAAGCGGAAACATAAAGGCACCGACGGGGGTGATCGGAAACATAACGTCGCAGGAGACATATGTAAAAATTTAAAAAAAATATGTTTTAATTGACCTTAGAGGTTAAATTATAGGTTATGACTAATAGATAGTCATAACCCATAACTATTAGTGTTGTTGGATCTATACATCACGGAAGTCCTCGACTTGTCTCCGGGCTTCAGGACGAGCGTTATACAAAAAAACATCACCCTTTTGTTTCCCTTTTTTCCCTGACCCCATTTTCCCGACCCTGTTTGTCACCTTCTGGTAAACTAAAAAAACGAAAATTTGCTCACATAAGCATAATATCGTCCAAGCAAAAAAACTCAGGATTTGATCTAAAAATTTTCAAACTTTTAAAAAAAAATCGGATAATAAAAGAATCAGGTTGAGAATCAGGTTGAGAATATAAGAGAATACAGTCCTTACTTTCAATACGGACGTTTTTGATTCTCGAAAATAGCGTCCGTATTGGAAACACCGTGTGCATTGAGTACGTCTGTATTGAGTGGATCCTTTTTTGGGACGCTAAAAGAACCAATCGTCCCTAATAGGAGTAAGTACTGTATTCATTTTATAATTTAATTGAGTTAGGAAGGCTTGAAAAAAAGCGAAAATCTTCGATTTTTTAATAATTAGCTCGGTGGACACCCTATTAGTTCTGGTGGGGTAACGATATGACTTAAGGCCCTTTTCTTATGTTTATATCTTTTTTTGTTTCCCTTAAAAATATTATATCGCACACTTTTACAAAAAAACTTATTTTTTTGTTGCATTATTTTTAAGAGATTTAATATTAATTAAAGAGAAAAATGGTCATTCCCGTTTATTCCAGTTCGGAGGAGGAGCAATCCAGTGGGTCTCCGGAGTGGTTTCGCGCTGCGCCGCGCGAGCGCGTTCAATTGTCCCGGAGCGAAAGGCCGCGCGGTCGTGAACGCTCGCGTGGTCGAGCTCGCGCGCCTGTTCCACGCGGCAATCGTCCGCGATCCACGGTCCCTGATGCCGCTCCAACCCGGCCCAATGAATCCTGGCCTAGTCGGCCTTATGGGGTTCGCCGAGCAGGTCCGCGATCCCCGGTCCCTGATGCCGCTCCAACCCGGCCCAATGAATCCTGGCCCAGTCGGCCTTATTGGGTTCGCCGAGCAGGTCCGCGATCCCCGGTCCCTGATGCCGCTCTGAAAGTATAAAATCTAGGTCGGGGGCACTTTTGGAGTTCCACTGCATTTGAGTAAATACAGTGGAAACAGAAACGTGTCCCCGAATAGAACGTGGCTCGGCGTGTGTGCTGCCGAGTGGTGAGCCCCGGCTCGCGCTGGACCAATCAGTGATTGGTACGNTGGTGACTCCAGTCCCTGCCCCCATTACGGACGCTTTCGAGCGACCGGTGTTTCAAATCAAGAAACGTCCGTAATGGGGGTAAGGACTGCAATCACCACAGCTGGGCCCCAGCAGGCGCTTTTTGGGCCTTCCCACCTTATTAAATCGTTAAGTTCATCATATTGCTTTTACAGCGAATCCAGAGAATAAAAGTATACTAGAGCATCATATTGGTGCCGGCCTGTCCGGGATCGCATGGGCCGGGACCCGAGTCAGGTCCAATAAAACTCACACGCTCCAACCCGGCTCAATGAATCCTGGCCCAGTCGGTCTTATGGGGTTCGCCGAGCAGGTCGGCCTGGTATATTCGCGGCCCGGTTAAGTCGCGGTCGCGGTCGACGTCTGGTCAATCGGTCGCCTTCGCCGCTGTCGCCGCCTTTGCCGCCTTCGCCGCCTTCCCGCTTTGATGAGCGGTCGATCATTATGTAAAGTGGTCGCTTTCCGGGCGCCCAATCTCGTTATCCTTCGTTGGATATCGTGATTATCCCGGATGAATATGACGACGACGAATCGGCGGTTTAAAGATAAAGAAAAACAAATTTTTCTTTTTTTTTCCTGTTTTTTTAACAATAAAAACACTTTGTTGACGAATTTTGTATTTCATTAAATTAATTTGTATGATGATTTTTTTGTTTCCCGCTTCGTGGGGCTGCCCTTTCTTTTCAAGAGAAAAAATAAATTATAATTCACAGTTTACTCTGGATCGGCATTAGCAGTTACAGACTGTAACTGAATTACAAGCACGGCATGAATTCGTAAAAAGGGCACCGTCCAAATTGGTAAAAAGTTCAATATGAATTTGGTAATATTTTAAGTTCTTGATCGCTTGATAAGTGCACGTAAAAATGTAAAAGTACTCAAATACTCATTATATCTTATTTTTACTTCCAAAATTACCACTTAGATTGATTTTGTATACCTTTTTAACTCGAACACACCCTAGGAAATTTTGTTTAATATATTTAAATGTTTTGGGACCATTGTCGGGTAAAAATAGCAATGTCTCGTAATTTTTTGGAATTTTGACCAAAATTACGGCAAAACATCTGGTATTAGTTCAAATTACAAATTTTTTCGAGCGTTAAATTGTAAATAATCCAAATAAAAATACAGACACGTAAATTGTACATCGACCGAAAATGCTAATTTGCTTCACCGTACGTTTAATTACTTCACCTGCGCAGTTATCTTTCCGCTCAGCCCCGTCGGTGCAGTTATCTTTCCGCATTTTCGAGACAAATTTTCCAGTTAATCCGCCTACACACTGCGCAGTTATCTTTCCGCCCGAATTATTTTTCGGGTAATTTACTAAAAAAAGTGAAAGTTGAAGGAAAATTGTAAGATAACGGCGCAGTGCGTAGGCGATTTTGCTGGCAAACACCAGAATTTGTTTTTAACTTGACAATACATTGTCATACCGCTACAAATAATAAAAAATAAGGAACAAAATGAACTTAAAAAGTGTAGCAAACTAAACAACAACTTTGCTCACTTAATTACAATACGATAATGGCGTAGTGCGTGGGCAATGATGCTATACCTTAACCGATACGGTTAGCACAAAAAAACATTCCAGCATTATGTCAACGCATTACGTCGTTATGTTACAAAAATCTTTTAATGAGCAAACTTGTTCTATATTGCATTTTCGAAGCCTTGGGCATTTCGTCGAGTTTTTTCGTAGCAACCGATAAATGATAAGAAAAAAAAATTTTTTTTTGGGATTTCTCTGTTTAGAAGCTCATTCGCGCATTTTTGCGCTTAGAAGTGTGAAAGAATCTAGAACGACCCCGTAGGTGTAGTTATCTTTCCGCTTTTTGAAAAATTTGGTGGAAAGATAACTGCGCAGGTGGTGTATATCAAGTTTAGACTTATATGAAAGGATTTTCCGAGTTGAATCCTAATATAAAAAGTAAAGAGTTGTTTGACGACGGAGTTAAACAAAAAAAAAACGTAAAAAAGGTTATTATGTGTACCATAATGAGCGACTTGCAAATTGTGCACGACTGCTAAATTTGTGCACGTTTTTTGGAACCGGAACTGGAAAACGATGAGAACAGTTCACACATGTGTAATATAAATCAAGGTTTTTGGGGATAACAATCGGTTCGGCGGAAGGTCTAAGGATAAAAAATAAAAAAAAGTTTTTTTTTTGAAACTTCAAGGAAACATCTTTGGTACTAATTTCTGACTCATTTCTGACTTCACATAATCTATGTGGCATGCTTTTTTAAGGAAAAATAATTCTAACAGTGAAGAAGTTCGTCAAAGTGGGTTAACACCAAGATCAGCTGTCGTTTTAGTAGTTTATATAACCACAATTGATTAAAAGCTTATGTCAACAATACTGTCTCTTCAGCTCCACCTTATTTTTTAGTCAAAGTTCACTAAATAAAAAAAAATAAATCATTTCAAGTATGAATTTTGCTAACGACACTAGATAGTTTATTTTATTACATTTCTTTCTTTATATTTTGTTCAAAAATAACTAAATAAATAACTTTTTTTAATTATTTGCAAATAATAAGGTATACGGTATTTTTTTGAGAATTCGTTACGTTAATGCCACATACATAATATACACCACCTGTCTACGTAACTTAACATAAATTTTGTTAAGTTAGATGGGTAGTGCGTAGGCGGGAGTGCTGGAAAACTTTAAAAACTGTTAAGTTACGTCAATTTAGGCTTTTCAGTACAAAATTGACCAAACTGTTAAGTTACGTCAATTTAGGCCTTTTTTTCTAGATTTGGTTGCAGTTTGAAGACAAAATTTAATAATTTGCATTAATCTTAGATATCATAATTTACCATTGAAAAGAAAGAAAATGACAAAAAACACTTAACAATTGGAAAAATAGAGATTATTAAAATTGTGTATCAGTCGTCTCAGCGGTATAGATTATGCGTAAAGTTCCAAGGTCTGTATGCAAATAAAAGCGTAAAAATAGGATTTTATAGCATTTTTTTCTAAAAAAGACATAAATTTTCTACAACCTTGTCGGAAGTTTGATGTAAATTTCACAGAACGTCGCATTTTTATTAATTTTTTCTTTTTCCCAATAGAAATTTCTAACACCTACCAAGTACACCACTTACCAACGTAAATTAACAAAATATTTGAACAAAAAGGTGTTAAGTTACGTGATTTTTGTTAAGTTACGTCAATTTTGTTAAGTTACGTGGCGTTAAGTTACGTAGACAGGCGGTGTATAATATATAATATATAAAATCTGAAATAATTAAATATAAACAATATGAAGTTTTACTTCAACCAACATTTCCACACTCTCCATAATTAATCTCAGTTTATAACACTAGTTTACTTTATCAATTTTCAATTAAGTATTTGTTAACTGTCGTGCGCCATGTGGGCCAGATCTGGCCCATCGGCGCTTTTATTCATTATTATTCGTTTACGGTTCACGTTAGAGTAACACGGTCAACAGATTATGAATAAAGCACCGAATTCACGTTTTTTTCAAAAAATAAAAAAAATTCGGCAATAACCCGTCGGGCTCATACTGCACCCAAACATATAGTGTAAATTTATCTAGTTTAAGTATTGATTTTTTTTAGGATAACACTGTCAGGACCCCAGTAGGACCGAAGTAGGACCATAGCGGGACACCCTACTGCGTGCCTGACATTGAGCGCCATAACAACCATTACTGTAAACAAATCACTGTAAACAAATCACTAAGTATAAATACGACCGAACTGCAACACACAGACACAGTTACACACATTTACACACATTTTACACTGTCACTATCACACACACACACACTCAATACAGAACACATTATATGTCATCTTTACATCGTTACAAGTGGTGACTGGCGTTACAAGAAAACACCCAACGCCCAAAAGAAGATGAACAAAAAAAGTGGCCGGATAATTAGAGAAATCCAGACGGAAAATAATTGGAAGTTAATTGGGGCGTAATGGCCGGCAGACCGACAATCAAAAAAGAAAATATAATTAAAATTCAAATCGTCAAGACTTATTACGGCGCAGACTCAAACAAAAAACTTGAGTTCAAAAATCAAAACAGGGTTTTGCGACATTCGCAGTAGACAGTCTAAAAAACTGTAAAGCTTCAAGGTTCGAACATGAAATCACGTAACTTAGTCAGTCAAAAGGCGGAAAAGGTTGAAAATCACCAAAACAGGATGAAAGTCACCAAATTAGTATATATCAAGTACCGACAAGAAATAAATTTTTCAATTGGCAAACTAAAAACAGCGGAACGTAATTCCGGTCAAAGGTTCGTTACTATCAGAACCAAAAAACAAAATTGTTGAAGACACCAAAAAGTTAAGAAAAATCACAAAAATAATAATTAATAATTCGGAAAAAGCGGCAAAATAAGACCTAAACGGCGAACGGGAAAAAACGGCTAAATAAAATTTGAAAAAGGGCTAATATGGCAAAAACGGCGGTTTTGTCGTTAAGGAAAAACGGTAGAAATAAGACGTTAACACGCAACGCGTTAAAATAAAAAAGATAAAATGTACGGTACAGGTCCTATAATGGCTCAAATTGATTAAAAAGCAAATACGTTGCACAAAAAACCCTAGGGGAAGTTTCACAAAACTCACACAGAATAAGTAAATCACACAAAGGGATGCTCACGCGGAGTAGCGGTAAAAAACCGATATGAATACGGCAGTAGAAGGAAAACCGTCACCAAAAAAACCGATCGGGAGAACAGAGGGCCGACGGGTCTGGTTCTCAAAACAATTAACCCCAGAAAATAAATGTCAAACAAAAAAACCGAATCGAGGTCACATTTGGCCCGATGGATTGTAAAAAAAATGTACAAAAAAAAAAA
>SCLG01000304.1:102823-114684 GCA_004367875.1 Oikopleura albicans | reverse complement strand
TTTCATTTATGGGATCGTATAGTATACCGTAACAGAGTTTGTTCATAAAAAAATGAATTAAGGCCTCAAATTTTCAGGCTGAAACCGATAACACAAGTATTAACACACCAATTTGACTATTATTTGGATAAATTAATCTTAAATTTTTTTGTGGTATATATTATGAAAAACCGCCAAAGGGCGTCGGTGAGCCTAAATATGATCAGATTGCGTCATGGGAAAGTATAAATCAAGTACTTGTCGAGACGCTCGGATCTTATAATGATGTAAATGCGGTGATGAACTTGGTCTTGTTCGAAGATGCTATGAGTCATATTTTGCGCATTAACCGAATTTTGGAAATGCCGCGGGGCAATGCGCTCCTTGTTGGTGTCGGCGGTTCCGGAAAACAATCATTATCGCGTCTTGCTGCATTTATTTCAGTCAGAGTTCGAACTTGTACTTTAAACATCATTTAGCAGTTTGATTTAATACAGACTCTTTTTAAGTAACATTTTTTCAAACTAGAGCAAATATTGGTCTGAATATTCTAACCCGGCTTGCTCTGGTGTTAAAAAAATATTATTAAAAGACTTTCGATATTGGTAAGATACTCTGTATAATGCCTGTTTGTTGATGTTAAAAATAACGGTATGAATCATAAGCTCTGATAAATACTTGAATTTCAAAAAAAGTGTTAAATACGCGGTGATGTGTACTATTTTTTGCTTCAAGTTTGAACCCCTTACTTAGGCCTCGACGTTTTTCAAATCCAATTACGAAAGGGCTACTCTATTGCCGACTTAAAAGTCGATTTGGCTAGTCAGTATATCAAAGCTGGTGTGAAAAATCAACCCGTCATGTTCCTGATGACTGACGCTCAGGTCCCGCAAGAAGAGTTTTTGGTTTTGATCAATGATTTACTCGCATCTGGGGAAATTCCGGGTCTTTTTGCCGACGACGAAATGGAGGAAGTGATCAGTGGTGTCAGAAATGAGGTGAAAGCAACCGGTATGGACGACTCGAGAGATAACTGTTGGCGTTTTTTCATTGAGCGCGTCAGGCGCACTCTTAAGGTGAGGCTTGAAACTATTACTCGAAAGTATTACCCCTTCTGAAAGACCTCATCGCAGTAAACNCTTTTTGCCGACGACGAAATGGAGGAAGTAATCAGTGGTGTCAGAAATGAGGTGAAAGCAACCGGCATGGACGACTCGAGAGATAACTGTTGGCGTTTTTTCATTGAGCGCGTCAGGCGCACCCTTAAGGTGAGGCTTGAAACAATTACTCGAAAGTGATACATTACCCCTCTGGAAGACCTCATCGCAGTAAACAAGTTATCATTTAAAATTTAAACCGATTTTGTTTTATTCCTAATTCAAAAGCGATGCAAAGTGAAAAATCGTTTTACAAAAAAATCTTTACTGCAGGCACACATCGGACCGTAGGTCCGTATGGCCTGCTAAGGGTTAGGTCAATACAGATCTTTATATGTTTATTTTATATGTGCAGAAGTGCTACAGTGTTTATGTACACTGTATAGCGCCACTGCACATATAATACAGAAATCAGAATGATTTCACGAGAATCGTAGATTAGGATTCAATAAGGAATATATTACGATATAATAATATAATAGGATATAATTGGATAGGATATAATGTAGAATTATTATACTATTTTCGTGAGGGTTCTCCTAATGAGACCCTAACTGTACTCCACTAATAAATAGGATAAACCATACCAAATTGTTATTTCTCTTTCCTTTTTATTAGGCATAGCATTACATTTTGCGCTGAAATTGTTTTGACTTCTGTCAATTTTTTAAAATGACTTTTTTTATTTTCGAGTTTTTTCTTTATTGAAAAACGTTACAAACCTCGTCAAGGTTGTATTGTGTTTTTCGCCGGTCGGGACCACCTTACGCGTCCGTGCGCGAAAATTTCCCGCGCTCGTCAATTGCACGTCTATTGATTGGTTCCATGAATGGCCCGAGGATGCCCTACAATCCGTATCACTCCGATTTTTGAACGAAATTGATGAAGTTCCGACGGAATTAAAGAATTCGGTTTCCGACTTTATGTCATTTGTTCACATTTCAGTTAACAATAAGTCCAATGAGTATCGCGAAAACGATCGCCGTCATAATTATACAACCCCAAAATCATTTTTGGAGCAGATTAAACTGTATGAGGGATTACTGAAAACAAAGCGGCAAGGATAGGGTGTCCACATAGTTGTTCACTCTGTAAAGAGTGAATTAATATCATGTCTAAAATGTCGAAAGGGGAATTTGTCGATAAATTATCCTTTGTCACCGTCACCCTTAATCGCCTTTAAACTTCATCCATAATTAAAAACTCGATGACAGAATGAATTTTGTCAGAAATTGTGGACAGATTACCTTTACACTTTAGCCTTTTTTGTATCCACTTTACCTTTTTTGTCGACAAATTACCCTATAGACAAATTGTAATTTTAACGCAATTTTGTTTGGTTTGAAACTAAATGTGGTTTGTTAAAATAATATTTAATGATATTGAATTTTACGCCCGGACATCCTTATCTCTAGAACTATTAGCTAAAATGGAACGGTTGGAAAACGGTCTCCAAAAACTGCAATCTACCGCCGCACAAGTCGATGATCTAAAGGCTAAACTGGCTTCCCAAGAAGTTGAACTCAAGCAGAAAAATGAAGACGCTGACAAGCTTATTGAAAANGGCAGCAGCCGAACCTGCCCTCGCGGCGGCCCAGGCAGCTCTGAACACGCTGAACAAAGGTGGGTAGTCCAAATTCAAAATGATGTTTTTTAAATTTCAAAGAATACTACCAAAACACAGCCAAATATAAAATATGGCAAATTTCACTTTTTGTCTGTCGAAAAAACTAGATATACAAAAGGTACTTTCTTCGTGTAATTGGTCTAACATTGTAGAGGTCACAAATTTTGCGCCCTTTTCTACTCTATTATTCTTTGCCTTCATACCAATTATACTTTTAACCAAAAATAAGTTATCCTTTCTGAACGTTATTCATTTTTGACTTATCTAAACTCTGGTAATTTTATGCCAATCGGCACACCGTATGATCTCGTTTTTAACCAAAAATATGTCAAAGGACCAAGGATTGCTAAAAAAATACTCCTGGACAAAATAAGAACCAGGCGTATACTAAGCCCGTAAAAAATTCGTTTTTACAACGTTGTTACGACCTTTACCTTATCCAAAATGCCTTAATCGGTAATTGGTACTTTATCCACTTTAAACTTAATTACCAATTCTATGTTATCTCTTTTCAACGTTGTACCTTTTCAAGAAAGTACCATACAACATATCGCAGTGATTTTCAAACGCGAAAAAAAATAAATAATGTTAACACTTTTTGGAAACGTTGCCTTAGAGCGCGTCTGAGGCCTATGTGACCAGTCATTGGTCTTTGTTGAGCGCGCTCGGCCAATCACCGATAGGCAAATCACCAAAAGGCGGTTTCCTTCTTTTAAAATATTTTTGTATTACAGTCCTCCCCCCCCTGGACAAGTGCGGCATGTAAGGAGAAATATGAATTTTCGCTAAAAAATTTTTTTCCCGTTTTAAAATCAGTACGATATACAATGGTATTTTGTTTATTGTTTCCCAGAAAAATTTAAGACAAAATAATGCATGTTCTAATTTTGACAACCTAAATAAAGGAAATTTAACTGAATTGAAGTCATTTGGCACGCCACCACCGGCCGTCGTCAAAGTCACATCGGCAGTCATGATTTTGTTGGCGCCTGGAGGCAAAGTACCCAAAGATAAGTCTTGGAAAGCGGCCAAAGCTGGACCAATGGGTAAAGTGGATCAATTCTTGGACAATCTCATAAATTATGATAAGGAAAATATTCCTGATTCGTGCCTTAAAGCCGTTCAGTCCCGGGGTTCGAAATGTGCTTTTCTGTTTCTCTTGTAATGCATTTTGTATAGTACACCACCTAACACGTTATCTTAACACACGTTATGTTAACAAAATTACATTATGTTAACACTTTTTGGGATTTAACTTAGATTTCCAATTGTTTAACCAAACGCCCTACCACATTATGTTAACAAAATTACATTATGTTAACAGTTTTTGGCGTTTAATGGTGTTTACATAACGTGTTAGGTGGTGTACATACAGTTTTGTATACAGTATATAATTTAATTTTACAAAATTTCATTTAAAAATATAGTGTTAAAAAGTGTTCCATTTCACACCCGATCAAGCCATTTTTGGATGATCCTGAATTTGATGCGGACTTTATTCGCGGCAAGTCTCTGGCCGCCGCCGGATTGTGCGCGTGGGTTATCAATATCGTCCAATTTTACCGCATTTTCTGTGATGTTGAACCCAAGCGACTTGCCCTAGCCCAGGCAAATGCCGATTTGTCTGCCGCCGAGGAGAAGCTGACCGGAATTAAGGCAAAAATCAAAGAATTGGACGAAAATCTAAAAGAGCTCACGGACAACTTTGAACGCGCCACCGAAGAAAAATTGCGTTGTCAAAAAGAAGCTGAGGCGACCGAGCTCACAATCTCATTGGCTAACCGGTTAGTTGGCGGTTTGGCGTCGGAGAATGTGAGATGGGCGGAAGCTGTTTCAGAATTTAAAAAGCAAGAGATTATGCTTCCCGGAGATGTATTGTTAGTAACAGCATTTGTGTCTTATTTTGGTTATTTTACCAAGAAGTACCGTCAGGAAATGATGGATGGCCAGTTCTTACCTTTCCTTAAGGCCGGCATTTAGAAACGATTTGTTTATTTATTTTATTTCCGACCGTTTATTTCGATGAACAATCGGAAAATGTGAAAGCAGCAGGTTGCTGTGTTATTTTGATGATTAGGCTAAATTATTGCACAGTAAATATTTCATGAAAACAATATATTAAAAAAATAAACAAACATATAGTATGTTACATATTATTCTACCCTTACTTCCCTTCATTTGGCCATCATTTTAGTTATATAATGTTGCTTTAATAGGCATAAAATTATCATGTAAAATTAATGGTAAAATTTTGGCTAAACCTAATAAATATTGGGGTTATTAATCTAACAGTTAGATTCTAACTACACGCGTTTCAAAATTCATGAAAAGCAACAAAAAGCTCCAATTCCAATCACGGAGGGGTTAGACGCAATTTCAATGTTGACCGACGATGCGATGGTGGCCGGCTGGAACAATGAGGGGCTTCCCGCCGATCGAATGTCAAAAGAAAATGCGACTATTCTGTGCAGCTGCGAAAGATGGCCACTTATGGTCGACCCGCAACTTCAAGGCAGAGGTCTAAATATATATCGGTTTCCATGTCATTGGTCTCTCATGCATTTTTTCTCCCCAAAATGGTCCTTTAATTATTTGAGGCCAATAGAACCCGTTAATCAAAAACCAATTTTTCCAAATTATAAAATTTGAAAAGTTAGTAAAAAATGTGGAAAATAGAATTCTCAAAAGTATGTAGTGAGCTCTAGAATTTTTTCATGGTTTAATGAAATAAGACCGTGAAAAAATTCTAGAGCCCACTACATTCATTTTGAGAATTCTATTTTTCCTTATTTTTTACTAACTTTTCAAGTTCTATAATTTGGCAAAGTTGGTTTTTGATTAATGGGTTCTGTTGGCCCAAAATAATTAAAGGACCATTTTAGGGAGAAAAATGCATAATAGGGACCAATGACATGGAAATAGATATAAATACGCGAGAATTGATTTATAATAAATAAATAGGACGTTTTAATAGGATTTTTTTACAATTTATATGAAATAACCGTTAGGAATTATTTTTTTTTATTAACTGCGTAATAATGGCTCAATGATGTCAGGCAATATTGTTTTACAATAGACAGTCAATATCTAAATTTGGCCAAATTTACCGAATGTCGTGGGATCACTCTTTAGGCTTCAACTGTCAAAAATCAACGTAATACGACAATCTTCAAAAGATACTAAAATAACTTTAAACCTTAATGCAAGGCATCAAATGGATCAAAAAACGTTACGAATCAGCATTAAAGATTGTTCGGCTGGGAAATCGAGGATATCTGGATGTGATCGAACGCGCCGTCTCTAACGGAGAAGTTGTCCTAATCGAAAATCTCGGCGAGGCTACTGATCCGGTTCTCGACCCGCTTTTGGGCCGAAATACGATCAAAAAGGGAAAGTTTATTAAAATTGGCGACAAAGAAATTGACTACCATCCACAGTTAGGGTATCGAAGTTGAAAAAGTCAAAAATGAACATAAAAATCCTTAAAAATGATCAAAATTGAAAAAAAGTACTTTTTTAGTACTTTTTCAAAATAATTTTTTGTAGATGTGATTAGTTTTTAAATATTAAAAGAAAACTTTTAATATTTAATCATTGCATAACAGAATTCACCCTTTTAAGAACTATTTCAAATTCAAGGGAAGTTAACAGGGAGGTTTTGAACGCAATTTTATATGAATTTCAGCTTAGACACCCTTTTGATAGTTTAAATTGATTTTACATACAAAATTGGCAAATCCACATTACCAGCCCGAAATGCAAGCTCAGTGTACGTTGATCAATTTCACCGTAACCCGCGAAGGGCTCGAAGATCAACTGCTCGCCGATGTTGTCCGTGCTGAACGTCCCGATCTCGAGGAGTTAAAAGCCCAGCTCACTACGCAGCAAAATGAGTTCAAGATCACGTTGAAAAAGCTCGAAGATGATTTATTAGCGCGTTTGTCGGCCGCATCCGGAAACTTTTTGGGTGACACGGCACTAGTCGAAAATCTTGAAACAACAAAGAAAACGGCAACTGAAATTGAAGTCAAAGTAAAGGAGGCAAAAGTTACTGAACAGAAGATTAATGAAGCTCGAGAACATTATCGGCCCGGCGCTGGTCGTGCCTCTCTTCTATATTTCGTTCTCGATGATTTGGAGAAAATTCATCCAATGTATCAGTTCCGGGTTCAAAATCAGTGTTTTACCATAATATGATATAATATGGTATAATATGATATAATATGATATACTATGATATACTATGATATAATGTGATATAATATGATATAATATGATATAATATGATTTTGAATTTTTTCGCAGTTTTCGCTCAAAGCGTTCAATGTGGTCTTTGCAAAATCAATTGAGCGGGCGGAATCGGCGGAATCGGTAAAAGAACGGGTGGCAAATCTAGTTGATTCGGTGACCTACTCTGTCTACGTGTATGCCGCGCGGGGACTGTTCGAGCGCGACAAACTCACATTTACCTCTCAGGTCGCTTTTCAGGTCATGTTAAATCGCGGCGACATTAATCCAACGGAGCTTGACTTTTTGCTGCGCTTTCCAGCAAAAGCGGACACGGCATCGCCAGTCGATTTTCTCACCAATACCGGGTGGGGAGGGGTTAAAGCATTGTCTGACTCTGAGGAGTTCAGAGGACTTGATAGGGACATTGAGGGCTCTGCCAAGCGGTGGAAAAAATTTGTCGAGTCGGAGTGCCCTGAGAAGGAAAAATTCCCTCAAGAATGGAAAAATAAAACAAGCTTGCAGAAATTGTGCATGATGCGTTGCTTCCGTCCGGACAGAATGACATACGCCGTTACAGCATTTATCGAAGAAAAACTTCATCCAAAGTTAGGGTATTCAACTGAATAAGAATACAAATCCAGAAACGAAGTAAAATTTCATTTTCGTAAATTAACATTTTTGTTTCGGAAAACTATTCCAAAAATTTTGCGAAATATATAATTTTGAAAAACTCACCGTGCACACCCTATCGAAAGTACGTCGAAAATCGTGCCGTGCCGTTTGAAAAGTCTTTTGAAGAAAGTGGCCCCGGGACGCCTATATTCTTTATTCTTTCACCTGGTGTCGATCCTCTCAAAGACGTGGAAGCTGTTGGCAAAAAACTTGGCTTCACTTTTGACAATCGAAATTTTCATAATGTTTCGCTAGGTCAAGGTCAAGAGGTTGTTGCTGAGGAGGCGCTCAAGTTGGCGGCCGAAAAAGGTCATTGGGTCATTTTGCAAAACATTCATTTGGTGGCAAAATGGCTCGGTACGCTCGAAAAATTACTTGAAACATATGCAGTTGGCTCGGATCCAAATTTACGCGTTTTTGTCTCGGCCGAACCGGCTGGAACGCGAGCATCGCATATTATTCCGCAGGGCATCTTGGAGAATTCAATTAAAATCACCAATGAACCGCCGACTGGAATCATGGCAAATCTTCATAAAGCGCTTGACAATTTTAACCAAGAAACATTAGAAATGTGCTCGCGGGAAAATGAATTCAAGAAAAGGAAACAAAATATAACTTTAAGTAACTAATAGTTTGTTTCCATTATGTCACATAATTTATGTTGGTTATTTTGACAACTTTCTAGTGAACGGTCGGAATCCCCGGACCGAGTTCTATCACCTCAGGCGTTTTTGTTTATTTTTTTTTTGAAAAATTTTGACCGATGCCTCCCAAATAATGGATACTTGGGCTAAATAGAGAAGTGTGTTAAACAATTTGTTGCAAAAACACTACAATTTTGTATTCTTTTTTAGTCACTCTTAAATTCTGTGTGCTATTTCCACGCGGTCGTTTGTGAACGGCGAAAGTTTGGCCCTCAAGGTTGGAACCGAATCTACCCATTTAACGTCGGAGATTTGACAATTTCGATCGATGTTTTGTACAATTATTTGGAAGTTAATGCAAAAGTGCCATGGGATGATTTGCGATATTTATTCGGTGAAATTATGTATGGTGGACATATTACCGACGATTGGGACCGAAAACTGTGCCGAACCTATTTGCAAGAATACATGCATCCAGATCAATTAGAGGGCGAACTATTTTTAGGTTTTTGTGATTTTATGTAATTTCGACGTATTTTACTCAAAACTCAAAATACTGCTAATAGATATACTCAGTTAGAAATATTGATTCATTTTCATTACACTTTAAATAATTGTAATTCATTTCAAGTTATATCAATATATTTCAATTTGTGTCAATTTATTTCATCAGCAAAAGGCTTTGTAAAATTTTGACTAAAAAATAATTTTCGACATACACAAGCAATTTGGTTATAAAACATCTCAAAAAAATATTTATCGATGTTTTTAGCCCCTGGATATGCCGTTCCCCCAAATATGGACTACAAGGGATATCACCAATACATTGACGAAACTCTACCGCCGGAATCTCCATATCTTTACGGTCTTCATCCGAATGCGGAAATTGGTGTTTTAACCCAGACAAGCGAGGTCCTTTTCAAAACGCTTTTGGAAATGCAGCCGAAAGACGCCGGTTCTAGTGGGGAAGGTGGAATGACAATGGAAGAAAAGGTTAAAGCTATGTTAGACGACATTATGGAACGCTTACCTGAGGAGTTCCCACTCTATGAGCTACACCAACGGGCTGAAGAAAAAACACCGTATGTTGTTGTAGCACTACAGGAATAGGGTTGGAAGCATGGTAAACTTCGGGTAAAAATATCTAAAATGGTTAAAATGGCGCAAAAAAATGNCGTATTTTACTCAAAACTCAAAATACTGCTAATAGAAATACTCAGTTAGAAATTTTGATTCATTTTCATTACACTTTAAATAATAATGTCGTAGATAAGACAATTATCTGCAAGACAACTAGAGACATAGACATATATATATATTTTTCATTTGTCGAATAAGGAAATTGTTCGCAATTTCTTTCAACACTATAGACATAGGAAGCTTGCAGATAATAATGTATTATTTACGACGCGAGCCGTAAATAATTAAATTATCTGCGACGCAACTGGGTTATATATTTCAATTTGTGTCAATTTATTTCATCAGAAAAAGGCTTTGTAAAATTTTGACTAGGAAATATTTTTCGACATACACAAGCAATTTGATTATAAAATGACAAGATGACATAAAACATCTCAGAAAAAATATTTATCGATGTTTTTAGCCCCTGGATATGCCGTTCCTCCAAATATGGACTACAAGGGATATCACCAATACATTGACGAAACTCTACCGCCGGAATCTCCATATCTTTACGGTCTTCATCCGAATGCGGAAATTGGTGTTTTAACCCAGACAAGCGAGGTCCTTTTCAAAACGCTTTTGGAAATGCAGCCGAAAGACGCCGGTTCTAGTGGGGAAGGTGGAATGACAATGGAAGAAAAGGTTAAAGCTATGTTAGACGACATTATGGAACGCTTACCTGAGGAGTTCCCACTCTATGAGCTACACCAACGGGCTGAAGAAAAAACACCCTATGTTGTTGTAGCACTACAGGAATAGGGTTGGAAGCATGGTAAACTTCGGGTAAAAATATCTAANCAGCAAAAGGCTTTGTAAAATTTTGACTAAAAAATAATTTTCGACATACACAAGCAATTTGGTTATAAAACATCTCAAAAAAATATTTATCGATGTTTTTAGCCCCTGGATATGCCGTTCCTCCAAATATGGACTACAAGGGATATCACCAATACATTGACGAAACTCTACCGCCGGAATCTCCATATCTTTACGGTCTTCATCCGAATGCGGAAATTGGTGTTTTAACCCAGACAAGCGAGGTCCTTTTCAAAACGCTTTTGGAAATGCAGCCGAAAGACGCCGGTTCTAGTGGGGAAGGTGGAATGACAATGGAAGAAAAGGTTAAAGCTATGTTAGACGACATTATGGAACGCTTACCTGAGGAGTTCCCACTCTATGAGCTACACCAACGGGCTGAAGAAAAAACACCCTATGTTGTTGTAGCACTACAGGAATAGGGTTGGAAGCATGGTAAACTTCGGGTAAAAATATCTAAAATGGTTAAAATGGCGCAAAAAAATGATAAAAGTTCATAAAAAAAACTGATAAAATATCCTAGAGTTTAATATACTGGTGTGGGTCGTCAGTTTGTCACCGAGATCGACGCGGGTTGTAAAATAGATACAAGCGACTACTGCTTTAGCGAAATTTCCTCGATGACATTTTTTTTTCCACACGCCAGTATATAATTTGATAACTTTCCATAATATTTGATTAAACGTTATAGAACTTGACAAAAGTTGATAAAATATGGTTAAATTTGAAAACTTGTTTCTAACCTTATCAGGAATGCGAACGAATGAATATCCTGATCAACGAAATCCGCCGTTCACTGAAAGCATGCGATCTTGGTTTAAAGGGAGAACTGACTATAACGCCCCAAATGGAAGCATTGATGAATTCATTCTTTATTGACTCGGTGCCGGACACATGGCAAGCTCGAGCCTATCCATCTATGCTGGGTTTAACCGCCTGGTACGGTGATCTGTTAACCCGCATTAAAGACTTGGAATCGTGGTCCGCCGATTTTGCCATGCCAAATGTTCTGTGGCTGGGTGGGTTATTTAACCCCCAATCATTCCTGACCGCGATTATGCAATCGATGGCCCGAAAAAACGAGTGGCCATTGGACAAAATGGCATTACAGGTCGACGTCACAAAAAAGAACAAAGAAGATATGAACGCTCCTCCAAGAGAAGGCGCATACCTTCACGGATTGTTTATGGAAGGTGCTCGATGGGATACACAGCAGGGGGCTATTGCCGAGTCTAAACTGAAAGAACTAACGCCTGCTATGCCGGTGCTATTTGTCAAAGCCATTCCAATAGGTCAGTTTATCTTATAATATGTTATCTTAATACACGCTATGTACGGCATGTTTTATTAATAATAATGTATCAAACTTAGATCGAATGGACACAAAGAACATTTACGAGTGTCCAGTTTATAAAACACGCGATCGAGGACCGACTTACGTTTGGACATTCAATCTAAAAACAAAAGAAAAACCAAACAAGTGGATTTTGGGAGGCGTAGCTTTATTGCTTCAAGACTAACTTTTAGTTAATGTAATACATTGAACCCATTATC
>SCLG01000304.1:45078-89330 GCA_004367875.1 Oikopleura albicans | reverse complement strand
TTTCAGAATAAAAGTTTAACGCATTGCGCGTGGGGACTGTTATTTGAAAATTAAGTTATTCATTTCAAGTTATTTCAAGATTCACAGACAAAAATTAACGGACAATAATTTTAGATAAGATTCACATACGTTGACATTGAGTACGATGCCCACTGTGGCTTGGATAAGGTCCACTTGTTCCGTGGCCTAATACCAAGGGGTGGTTTCCGGCCTCATACTATTCCGAAGGAAGAAGATGTTAGAATTGGACGAATTTGTGGCGGGTCAAGCTAGTGTTCGAAATATTTGTTTGGAACTATTTTTTTACGAAATTTTCCCGATGCACATTATCGAATATGTATGACTCATATATATGAGTCTTTAATACGTGAAATTTTTGCGGTGAAATAGATTCGATATAATAATGATATGTTATTTTACGGGTCCACTCTAGTTTCCGCTTGTTCTGATTGGACCGCATCTCCAGGCACGTGACATATACAAGTGTTTAGTTTCGAATACGAAATTAGGGTGAGGGGAACAAACCGAATTCATCACTGATACATATTTATAATTATATCTATAATATATTTAATATTATTTATGTTGCATTAGGAAAAAAATAAGTAAATTTCGAACAATGAAAAAGCTCTGATAATAAAACGTTTGGTTCTGGCCCTATGAGACATTGGCGCTCATTTCACGACGGTTCTTCCCGATTGACCAAATACCCCGGGGAGCAGTGTGAAATGAGAAAACGGAAAAAGAAGGGTAAAACAATTCTGGAGCGGAAACCATGTCTACAGCACGGATATGATAATTGGATTGAAATTGAAGCCGACAGCTTAACCGTCGCATTCGACTCGGACCAGAAAAAAAGCTTAACCGGTTTCACTCTGGTCTGGGAAACCGTAGACGCACCATCTCCTCCTGTTATTTTCCCGACTGGCGAAGGTTTGAAATTTGAAATACGTGTATTACAGACCTAACTCAAAAATGGTACAATTTCTTTGTGAAAACAACGTATAGCGGATGCGGTCATGTTAGATCGCTTTTGACTTGGAGATTCTAATTGCATTTTTGGAGAAAAATAATAAATAAAATGCAGTGCTTACTTCTAATAGGGACGTTTTTTTATTTTTGAAAATATTGTTTTTATTCCGGATAATTGTCCTTTTTTGGACGTTTTGGAGACATTTTTCCATCCCTATTTGGATTACTCGGAGAGAATTTTTATCAAAGATACTATACTTATATTTAGAGCCATACTAATTTCAAGTAAGTTCTCTAAAATGTTCAAAAAATGACCACTTTGGGCCATTAGTAATTGCCTTTTAGAGACGGTATTTTCTATAATTAATTAAGACTATTATTATGAGAGTCATGACTTTATAGGTTTTATTATTATAGTTATATCGTTCTAATCATGAGGAGATTTTGCCATGAAAAGGGTGCTCAATATGGCTGTGAAAAAGAATCTCTTCAGCTATGGCCGGCCAATCAGCGTGCTCGAAGAGCGATCTCCCTCGATTGCTCATCACTTTTTTTGTTGAGCATTGTCGCCATTGGCCAAAGGCCGCACTTTTTTATTTCGTTAATTGAGCAACATTTTCAGGGCAAACTCTCCATATACTCAGGTCTTATATAAATTGTTTTGCGATTATCAAGTAAAAATAAATTCAGTTCCGATCGCGGTGGGTGGTGAGAAGATTATGAAACAAGTTTCCGGTAAAATGCACGGTGGCCAGTGGGGTCTTTTAAAATTGGTTAAAATTGAAACAAGTTGGAATCCAAATGAGCAACGAAACCGACGACACCGAGCTTTTAATATTTGGCAAGATCATTCAAATTTTAAACGCGCAATGCTTCAACGACTCCCAAAGTCTTGTATGAGATGTAAGTTTCAATTTTTAATCTAAAAAATGATCAAATTATAAAATAGACATCAAATAGACATATTACGTATCACACGTAAGAGCCTATTGTGGTATTTGTTACGAATGTATCCCCTAGGAGTTAAAATTTTCACATCTTTTGCTGTTAAAAATCAATATTTAGCGGAAGATAGCGATATGCTCCCAAAAAGTTTGAGCGAACGAATTCGAGCAGAATTGAAAAAATCGTTTTATCAAGATAAAGTGCGGAATTTACTTCGTCTTTACCAAGATGTGCTATTTTGGCAGTTTGGTGACTGTAGTTCATTAATGGGCCCTCACAAATGGACTTTACACAATCAAGTTGAGCGTTTAATCGGAACAATCTATCGTCATAAAATCACATTGAAAAGGGGAATGGACGAATTTAACGAAAAAAGTAGACTTTTGAAAAATGATGATATGTAATCTTTGACATATTACTGTAAATAGTTTTTGATATGTAAATAAAGTTATCCGCTTAGTTAGAGTTGAACAAAGCTGATTATAACCTTAATCTTTTCACAAATTTATGTGTAACTGCGCTGTTCTAGGGTAGCCGGTAAGGGCTGGTTATACGGTACAGTTATGAAAACTGTCGTGACCTTAGTTATGATTCAGAAGTTCTGAAAACTCAAAAAATAATGAATGAATATAAATCATAATAATTATATTATAATAATTTCAATTTGAAAAAAATGGTGAGATTTTTATTAAAAACAATTCAGTTGCAGTATATTTATAGCTTTAGGCTAAAGCCTTTAGCTCTATTGTGGAACTAGAACAAATTAAAAATCCGATTGTATAAGTTATTAACGTAGTACATTATGTGCTGTACATATCGGACATTTTGAAACGATCAACTATTGATCATCAACACAGAGAAATAATAAAATACGTGTGTACAGTTGATGTGCACACAACGCACCTGCACACAACGCACCAGTGTGCACACAACGCACCACTGTTTCGCCAAGTAGTCGTTTGCACACAACGCACCAAGTTTTTTTCCCCAAATATTTTACACATACAAATTATATAAAAAACTTTATTCTAATTTTTATCCAAAAGGTCACCTGTGGGCCAGAGGCTGTGGAGCGTTTTTGCCAAAAACTGAATTCCGAGTCGTTTTTTGAAAAAAAAATAATAAGGTTTGGTATCAAAAAAGGATCCGGCGTATTAATTTTCAACCGATACCTCAAAAATTTAATTTATGTTATATTTTTTGTGTTCTAAAAAACAAAATAGTTGTAATTATATTTTTCATAACTTCAGCGGTTGAAGTTCAACCCTAGAATGAAATTAAGTGAAACGGGCGTCGCGAAGCGTCGACTTATTTTTGAGAGCTTTACGCGGGGTACTTTTTTGGGAATACCCCCAAATGAAGTACAACAAAAATAAAATAAAAATAAATGTTGTGTACAACATTGACGTACGATTATAGTCCTAAAAATATTAAGCTTATATCTCGTAGTGAATTTAGTGATGGGCGTGCGCACAAAGTGGTGCGTTGTGCGCACATCAGCTGTAATACTGGTGTGGGTGAGGAGTTTGTCGCCGAGATGAAGGGGACAATAATAATTTCCGGGCCTTATAAACTTTCCGGAAATCAAATTGATGACGTCAAAACTCGTTTTTTAATTGTAAATTCAATGGTCTTGTCATTATTTTCCTCAAATATATACAGGGCGTAACTTTGAGCTGACTGCTTTCCTCGCCAAAGGGGAGTTTTCGCACCCGCTCGCCTTACCCCGAGTAAAAAAAAAATAGTAAATGATAATTTTATTATATTTATTGCATCTTTTTAGGGCTGAATGCCCACCAGAATGGCGCAAATATTTAACAAATCAAAAATGTTATAAAGCCTTTGAGAGCGGAAAGGAAGCATCTTGGACACTGGCAGAATCAGTTCTGTGGTAAAAAAATCAAATCGCCTTTTATAGCGCCTAATTAAGTTCTTACCGACAGTTTTTAATCACAAGAAATTGCCGAAAACCAGTTCTAGAAATTTATCATTTTTGGCCCAAAAAGTTCAAACAATGTAGATTAATAAGATTTGGCAACCAACGATTGAAAAACGTCTACATTAACCCGTTAATTTGATGACATAAATACCGTATGTTGGCGCACAGACTGTCGCGCTTTGAGCAATTTTTAACGCTTTTTTTCGCATCATCGGACAGTCTGTTCGCCAACATAGGTTAATTTTGTAAGGTCTATTCTTTTCTCAAAAAGTCGTCATAAGTTATGGCCCATAACTACTCGGGATATGTCCGTTTTTTTGAAACCAATTTTTGTTAGAAACCTTGCTTTGGGAATTCAATTAAGTATAGTTTATCACAGTGTCCAGTTTGTCAAAGTTTTGGTGCCGATTTGACCAGTTTGGCAAATGAGGGCGAGAAAAATTTTGTGTATGAAACGGTTATCAATCGACGTAGTTATGATTATTATTGGATTGGGCTCAATGACATTAACTCCGCTGGAAACTATGAATGGATTTCAACACAAGGAATGGACCAAGAAGCGGTCAGTTGGACATTTTGGTCAGATGGACTAGACCCAATTGGACATAATGAACCATCGTTAGGATCTGAAATGCGTTTTCAAAAAATCATTCAAATGTATACAGCGGGCGACAAATAAGGGCATTTTTTTACTTTTATTTCGGGACTCGAGCCTTATTTAGCGAACATAGGATACACACATAGTTGCTCATAATATTGTTCTTCAAAATAAAGTGTTCAGATTTCACAATAATGGCCCCTATACGTATATGATATATACCTGTATGTATAACAAATAAATTCAAAGTCCTTTTTTATACTCTAGTATTGAGAATGTACTTGTAATATATACCGGTACTATATAAAACCGGTAGTACTACGGTATAACTACGGTATAACTACGGTATAACTACGGAAAACGGTACAAAAGGTACGTAAATTTAAGAAACGGAGAAATAACGTAGAAGCGTTTTTCTCAATTCAGAAAAGCCAAACCGAGATAAGAGATGTACATACGCGTTGTTTAGCGACCATTTACCGGGAGAATATGGACGGCAGGGCAAATGGGTTAAGGGAAAATGTGAGCAAAAGTTCAAATTCGTTTGTAAATTAGATCAGTCAAATTATGTCCGAGAATGTGATGACGATTTCGTGAAAATTGATGGCGATGAGGATTACTGTTACGCATATTTCGCAGGCTCCTCAAATAAACAACCCTGGCAAGAAATTCGGGACAGTTGTCTCACCACATATGGCGCCCACATTCTTGAGATTACAAGTAGGGTGTCCAAGAGCGCAAAATATTCAAAAACCGGAGATTACAATCTTGTAGATCAATGTAGATCAATTTGTCAAAGTATTTTTAAACAGGTTTAGTAAATATTTGAATCTGAACATTTCTCCAACTTTTGAATCAAAATTGAAAATGTGATGATCCATTGAAAATTTAAATTTGGACAGCCTAATCATAAGTGAGAGACAACAAAATGCCGTTAACTCTTGGTTAGAAAACGTAAAGGGAAGTTTTTCATACTATATACAGTATATAAATTGTGTAGTATATAATATAGTTACTATGTTATAGAAGTATATAATATACAGTATATTATATACTGTATATTATATACTGTACAGAGGGTAGACCAATTCCAAAACGCTTTGCGATTGTGAGTCAAAGTCCTATTTTTATTTTATAATATATCGGTATTTTCTGTTTTTGTTTTAATTACCTTGGCATTTATATTATGAGCTATTTTTGCGTTTTGTTTGAAAAATGTGACAAAGGAAGATGACTACAAGGGAATATGGCTGGGATTAACAGATATGGGTCATCCGGGAGATATGATTTCCGATGCCTTCAATACTCCACCAAATTGGGAAAACTGGGCGATAGGTCATAGGTTCGAAACTTTAACTCCCAGGGGTCACATTGTGACGACCGTCACAAAGCGGCCTATTCGGCTCATATCTCATGAAAAAGGGCTCAAATCAAAAATCGCTGATAGACGGGTCAAACCAAATTTTATGGAGACAATTTTGGAACAAAAATCGGAATTTTTTTTTTCTCAAAATTTTTTCAAAAATCTTCCTGAGATGACTTTGGAGACATCTGGCTAATTTTGTATTGGTATAGTTGGATTCAGCATGTTTGAATACCCCATTAATTTCTATTTGGGAAGAATTTTTTACTTTAAAAACAGTCATAACGGGGTTTTGTGACGATTATCACAATGTGACCCCTACGGGTTATGAGAACAGCTGTGACCCTTGAGAGTTAAGTTAAAAAAGACATGTCTAGGACGGGGTCCGTACGATTTTAATAGCCTGATTGAGGTTGACTTAAAGGACCATGTTTTCTGGGCACTAGCTGAAAACGGAGAAACTTGAAAAANTATATTACCTCACCCTGTACGCATCAACCTGCATCATATGTGTGAGTTTTATAAAATTTTATTTTTCCCTGTTATTTTTCCCTACCTACCCGTTTTCACGTAGTGCCGTTTTCTGGATCTATTTTTTTAATTGTATCTCACAAATTAAAAAAAACTTGACAGCTCTCCTTCTATTAGACTTAAAGTCATGCACTACAGGGGCAAGAAGTAAACTTTTAAACCATGTAAAGGCGAGCCGGCAAATGAATACCCAGGGGCAACGTGTGCCTTTTTGGCAGAAGACGGGACCCAATGGTTAACTGATAGATGTGCTGCACATCACGGTAAAGTTTGTGTAAAAGCGGTTGGTAGACAATGCCCTTCAGGATGGACTTACCACACTGGTGAAAACGGTACCGGTAAATGTTATCAGTATTTTGTTAACGGTGGAGCGCACCAATCTTGGTACACAGCACGAAATTATTGTGAACAAATTGGTGCTCGAATGATAACAATTAAATCGAAATCAGAACAAACTACAATTTCAAAGGTACAATCAAAATTATAAAATAAAGAAAAAATGATGACTGATTTGTGTCAAATAATATCGATGTAATACATACGGATCTGACCCAATAATCAGACACCATCTAAAATTGAACGCAGAACATATTAATTGTCTCCCGCTTTCAATTTTGATTGGCCGCATTACCATAGCAACGCGAAAAAACGAGTAAAAATTTCTCCTTTTTTTGTTATGCGTACAATTAGGTTGGAAACCGCTAGTTTTTTGAAAACAATTTTTCCGGCGTCATTTCATGAAAATAGGCCAAAAATTAATATGTAATCGTGAGTTCGGTACAGTATACTGTACTGCAGTATTACTTTAAAAGTGAACTTAAAGTAGCGAAGGAGGTATTCTTTTAGTACTTTTCGGAGTGGTCACGTGGAGGGGTTACCCGGTTTTGGATTGGTATATCGGATGTAATGATGTCCCAAAAGTGTTCATTTGGGTACACAGACGGTCGCTCACTTCAATATGAAAATTGGGTTTCTGGCTTTCCGCCAGACACGTGTGTTATCGACGAGGGTGAGGGTTGTAACACGTGCGCTTATATGGACGTTGTTGCCGGAACACAAGAAAACTGGAATACCGGGAACTGTTTTAATATAGAGTCATTTGGCTGTGAAGTGGACGTGGGCACACATATTCACGATATTCCAAAACCCAATATTGACTACCATTGCGCCCAGCTGCGGAGTTGTAATTATTTGACCCGACACATTTTTATATAACGTATAACAGATAATCTGTTTTGTACACCACTAAACTATTTTAAATAACTATTTTTTTTATAAAAAACTATTATTTCAAATGATGTTTTTTTTACAGATGGTAAGCTGGTGTATATAACGGTACAACCTAAACTTTCACTAAAGCTAATTAAAAAAAAATAATTTTCAAACTCTGATCAGCCAGATGATTTACGTATCTCGTACAAAATTTACACGGATGATACCTTGGCTCAAATATTTAACCCACCAATGTGCTACACTCAGGAATGATTATAATTTATAATTTATAAACCAAATTTTCAACAAAATTGTTTATCTCATTTTTTCAATTTGTAAAAAATGGTAAAAAAAATATAAAAACATGTCAAAAATGGGCCATTCAAATAGAAAAGTGTCTGAAAATGATCCTTTTTGGGACGATGCTCCTTTTTTGGACGTTATCATAACGACAATTTGTCGAGAACCGAAAACGTCCCAAAAAGGTGTGAGGACTGTATTATTTGTATTTTATGAATATGAAAGATGAAAATGTATAAAAGAACATGTTATGTTTTTAGAACTATATAGTCCTATCACTGACTCCACGGCGACAATGATTGTCTTTTTTGTTTGAAAAAAATCAAAAAAAAAATCGTAAATTCGAAAAAAATGATAATTGAAAAAAAGTTTTGAAAACAATCCTAGAGCATTTTTAATCATTGGTTACTAAATAGCCGCATAAAAAAGCAGATGCAAACGGTCTTTGGGATTTTTGTGTTGATTTTTGTGAAAAACAAAATGCTGTTCCGGCCTCAATTCACTCAAAAGAGCAAAATAATTTTGTTATGGGCTTTTTAACAGCACAAACCTGGCTCGGAATGGATAATATAAAAAGCGGAATTTTACCGAACACTTGGAAAGACGGAACCAGTGTTGATTTCACTGCTTTTCGAGAAGGACAGTTATCATTTTAAGTTATAATACAGTTCCTGCACTCATAATTAAATTACCCATTTACTTGCCTACTTAAAGTACGTTTGCTATATGGACCAAAGCAAGCTCCAGAAGAGGGTGGTATACAGTCAGGGGCTCTCGAGGTGCATTTCCAATTTCCAAAAAAACGTGCACATTGAGAGATACCCGTTGTCCAGAAGCTTTTTAAAAAAATTAAAAAAAAAGTGCACATCGATAATGATTTTTTGGAAACATCGGCATCGAACAAGTGCACATTGAGAGGTAAATTCCGACAAAAACAAGGCTTTAAAAAGATGCAGATCGAGAGGGCTTTACAAATTTTCGTGAAAAGGCACACTTCGAGAGACTCCAGACTGTATAAGAACAAAATATGAATTTCTTGAAAATCTTCCTATAAGTAAAATGAGTTATTAGCGTGTCAACTGGGTGAATAAATGATAACTCATGAAAAGGCTACCCAAAAGATGACCCTACGAAAACAAATTTATTTATGCAAAATTCTGACAACATAGGCATGTGGAAAAATGCAAAACCAGATAATGAGAGTTATAAACGAAATTGTTTTTGTCAAAGACCTTCCATTCCTGGTAGTCCGACTCCACCACCATATCCGGAAGTTCCAGTGAATGAAATGTGTGAACTCAATTGGATTTATATCCCATCTAGTGGCACCTGTATTTATCATGACATAAGTGAGCGCGCATGGGTATCTGCTCAACAGAATTGTCAAGTTTAGGGTTTAGTACATTATCTGGCACATTGTCTAACTATAATTGACTTAAAAATATTAACTTAACGATGATTAACTTGAAAGTTGACAAAATACTATAAAAATGTGATAGAATTTGACGAACTTGATTAAATTTAATTCAACTTGGTAAAATATTGAATTTCATTAACTTGGATAAAACTTGATAAAATTCGATAAAATATGATGCAATTTGATATAACTTGATCGAACAAAATGTGGTGAAATGTGACTAAACGTAAATTTATACAAAAATAAGATAAAAAGTTGAACCCTCGTTCAGAAAAAGGAGGAAATCTTGTTTCGATTAACTCTCCGAGCACAATTGATGATATTTTGAAACTTAGTCAAAATTTTCACGATCCTACCAGTATAGGTATGACTTAGTATTATAAAGTACTTTGATCACTTTATTACGGACACTTTTTAACAGGTTAAATAGATAATTTATTATATATTATATACAGGGGTATTTCAATTCCGGGACAGTTTAAGAAAAAAGTATAATTATTGGACGATTTTTAGTGATAGAATGAGACCAAAGTCAAATTTCGGGGCAAAAATGGGACTTTGAGTCAAAATTGCAAAAAAATGATCACTTAAAATAATTAAGTTGCGAATTTGATAATCCAAAATGCGCTGTTAACAAGTCACGCCGATATATATATCACCCACATGGGAAGCAATGTTAAAATTAGCGACCCTTACTTAGCACAAGCGACCCTAATTCAGCAAGTCTTTATTCAGCACACCCCTGTACATTATTTTATTTACTCCCATAAAGACCGTTTATGTCATACGGACACTTTTTAGTCAAAAAATATACGTATTATCCCATAACGGTCGCTGGTTTTATAGCGTACTTTAGGAGATTGATAAATAAGGACCACTTTTTTCTTGATAGGTTTGGTCTCAATCATTTATTTGTGTATTAATAAGGTATTTGCATCTCTTAAACTCGTTTTGAAGGCCGCTTTTTAAATATTTAAAAAAACGAAACATCTCAAATGTTCCAAAGCTTGCTGTACATGTGGGCATAACCGACGTCATCTTCATGAGCTATTGTTTTTACATTAATTAGTTTGTGAATTTTCCGAACACTAAACCTTAGTTTAAATTTTAATTGATAACTTGTTGAATTCTTCATCTCAGGAACTTTTCGCTATTAAAATGTGCTTATCCGCTTCGTTCAAAAATTGCAACAATGTACGTGACATAAATTAGGTCACTTCCAATTCGGAAGTTCCGAGGTCATTTTTTGGAAGTTTTTTCAATTTGTAAAATATGTTTTCGTCAACTAAAGGTTGCTTGTTAGGAGGAAATTATTTTTGCTCGAAATAAAGGTTGCTGACTTTAACATACAGTCTTTACTCCTTTTTGGGACAATTGCTCCTTTTTTGGACGCCTTTTCGGCCAAAATGGGGCCATTCTTTCTATTAGTAATAGAAAAATGATCCTTTTTGTGACGATGCATCGCGATGTTCCTTTTTCGCACGCTATTTCTGAGAACCGAAAACGTCTCAAAAAGGAGTAAGGACTGTATGTTAAAGTCAGCGACCCTTATTTCGAGCAAAAATAATTTCCTCCTAACAATTATTATAATGTTTATATTCTTGTAAGTTTACGCTTCGTACCGCGTAGACGATGTCAGTTTTTTCATTACAAGTAAAATTCACTACCTAACCCGTTATGTTAGCACCATCAAATCTCAAAAATTGTTAACATAATGTGTTCACATAATGGGTTAGGTGGTGTAATATTCTACTAACGTCTCACAAACATGCCCAAAAAGATTTTACTGAAAAACTATTCCGTGTTTTTGCGCTTGAACTTTCGGTATGATGCTCCCATTGCTATTAAAGTTATATAACAAAATGCTTACATGTAAAATTCGACATTTGGGTCGCGCACATACGGTATCTAATTGTGAACTTTCGTTCTCTAATACCATATGTGAAGTGAAATATGTAGAACAAAAAACTTTTTTAACCCCTGGCACCACCATATGATTTGTTTGGCGAGAAATAGAATTCCTGTCGGAATATTTTTTGTTTTTATAAAAAAAGGGTAAAAATATTAAATATGTATAATATAAAGAGAACAAAGTATGTGTAATTATTCATTGGAATAAGCCCTTAAATACTAAAAAGGACCGCCAGAAGAATAATTTTTCTTACTTTTTCTAAATATGAATCTCCGATTCGGATTCGTTATATTATCTCTTTGTTTGGTATTTTCGGTGCGGGTTCAATATTTTACAGACTTTTTTGTTCAATTTTTGTTCTAAAAACGTCGAAAATTTCGACCATGTTAACTTAGAATTCAAGTTATACCGTATAAGTTTTTTTTAATGGGAGGTGGCACCAAAAATGTAAATTCGAGAATTGTTTTCGAAACGGTAAAATTTCGGGTGAAATTTTTGTTCGTAAAAATTGTCACTATAATTTTTCATGTGAATATTACATTAACCGTGGGACCCTTTGTCGAACCGGTAAATCACAGTTAAGTGACAATGAAAATATTTGTAACCCTGAGTTTGTCAACAAAAAGTACTTCTTGGCTAATTGACGCCATAAAGAAGGTCATGGATAGAGTCGAAGACGCAAATGCAAAAGCACAATTGGTTGAAGGTCAAAATTGTAGAAATTTGCAATGTTATATAGACAAAAACGGGTTAAATCTTCAATAAAACAAGACATTGAAAACTGTTTAAATTTTTGTTATAGACTTTATTTCTTAAAATAAAATAAAACTTGACATTTCAGATAAATTGCCTATAATAAAGAATGCTTAAAATGGTTATGGAAACCGTAAAATTTTATAACACAGGGACTGGTTCATAAATATAGCAGTACTTATAACACATACAGAATAAAATATACAAGCTGCTTATAAAAAGCATTTATATTATAAGCATTATACTTAAAGTATAACACGACTCAACCTAATCTGTGCAAAAACAGATGATGGCAAAACATGAAAACGGCGAACAATCACAAACGTTTCGATAAAAATGTATTTTACAGCGGGATCCCACGGGAATCCAACATTGAGAAACTTTTGTCGCGTAATTGGACTATTCAATTTTTTACGGAATAAAAAGCGTCCCGGAATCGTAGGTTAATAAGTAAATCGGCGAAATTTAACTAACCATTGTAAAAAATTGTAATCGAAAATGTAAGTTTGTATTTATTTAAAGTCATTTCCAGGTCTCGCCATTTTCTGTGTTTGCCCAAATCAGACTGTGCAAGAAAACATACATCATAATCAACCGCTATTTTGGTATTTTCCTACTTCTTGAGTATCTAAAAAATACTTTCAAAAATGAGACAGTGAATATGCTGTAGACAGCTGTAGACATCAAGTACAATTGTAACACAAAAAGGACATTTTATAAAACATTTTATGACATTTTATAAAACTCCTGCACTCCCGATTTTTAATCTCTAGAAATGTTTCTTAGTATTTGGGAATTCGTTTTTGAATTGATATTTGTGTCATGTAGCTATCAGGGCTCGGCAACAGCCAGCTGGCCGGCCATGGCCTTCCCATCACGACAGCTGGGATGGCAGTTCGACATACCAGCTCATTTCAATTTTTCAGCTCAACAGGCCAGTTCAGGACAGATGATTTTCAGTTTATGGGCAGCTGGCTACCCCGTTGAGCTGCCAAATTGAGATGTACAACCGGATGTTTTGTAATTACACCCGCGTTGTTCGCAGTGCACACATAAGGGAAATCTTTCAGTGTCAAGCCTAACCCCTGCGAAGAATTCATATTTCTTTAGCATTGCGTATTTAACAAATTATTGCGGGCTAACTAGTTAAACTATCAACAAAATTTTTCATGGAACTCCTAAAGTTTAAAATGATTGATTCGGATTTGAATGGGTGGGGTGAACTGGCGAGCTGAGTTTGGCAGGCCTATTCAGGGCAGTTCAATATTATTTTTGAGCTTGAAAGGACAGTTCAGGACAGCTCATTTGTATTTTTGATCTCGACGGGCCAGTTCAGGACAGCACATTGTTTTTTGAATTATGCCGAGCCTTGTTAGCTATTTCGGTGGCGCAAAAAAACAATATTATTTTTGTGATATTTAATTAAATTATTTCGGCACCAAATAACACACAGAAAATTAGACTGATAAAGTAAATAACCAATAAATAAGTTCCAAGGGGTCTTCCGGCTTGAAACTTCGTAATAGGAAATATAAACAAAAGTGTCGAAACAACAAACATTATACTGCCGCCTAGCGAAAACTCGAGTCCGCCCAACTGAAAATGGTATAAATTATTTTGTACAGACGTTTTTCGAAAAAAATTCTGTAAAAAAACATAAACTTGAACGTGAAAAAAATAGGCTTCACTCAAATCTGTTTTTTACAGTTATTTTACGCACTGAAAATAACAAAACGTTTTGAAATTTCTTAAAAATGTTTGTTAAAAATGTTCAATTTAAAATATAATGCGTACTTTTGCGAACCGCATAGCCTATGCGGTTCCTATGCGGCATAGGTTAAATAATAACTAGACTTACTCCAAGTTCCACAGCATCTCGATTTGGATCTGTTAAAATAGCAAGTGTACACCCTAAACCAGTACCAAATAATAGGTTTAATAAGGGCGCTCCGTAACAAGCTGCGAGCTAAAGAAACAAAATTATAAATTTGGACCAAGGGTAAATCAGGATATCTACATATTATATCTATATTATATAACAACTTATAACCTATATACACCACTTCCTGCTTATAGTAACAATCAGTTTTTCGCCAACGAATCGAATTTTAAGTTAAGTACTTACGGCAGTTCGTGCTTTTCCGATACGTGTTAGAGAAACGTCAGCGACAAAATCTCCAATCGAGTTTCCCCAGGAAAGAAAAGTCAACCCCATAATCACATTGTCGATTTCCCACATAACCCCCAAGGTAGTTAAAATTGCCACAATTTCATTGGCTTCTACATAAATCCAAAGCACCGACGTTAAGAAAGAAACGATGGTGAATAAGAAATAATATTGTGGAGGTTCATCTGATTTATTTTTGTACGTCGAGAAGAAAATTGCTGAACAAATATTTAGTCAAAATGTACTTCTCCCCAAACGATGGGACCAATGACCTTATTTTACCTGTTGGAAAAATCACAGATAAAATCAATGGTACGACCCAGCGTGGAAATTCGATGGTTCCGAAACCAGGTTGACCGACTTGACCAAGTAGAAAGTAAAACGCCCAAGGCATGCACATGGCCTGTACAATTGAAAGTGGCCGGTTCCAACTTTTCCGTTCATCGTCGGCTACAATTGGTATTGTGAGCTTCAAGCAAAAATATAAAGGTGCGGCAATAATGGAAATTACGCGGTCAAGAAGTGATCCATTTTCAAAATCTTGGGGCACCCAAGGAATGAAAATTTCTCCAATAACATTTGTTTGAGTTTTTTTCACATACTCAACATTTTCTGCTGGTTCTAGTCAAAAGGATCGTTCATAGGTTAATCTGTTGATATGGACACATTTTTGGGCTTTCATTTTTGGACACATTTTTGGGACTTCCTTTTCCCAATTTCTCCATAATGATCATGAATTATCATATATGATTATTTTTAGAAAAAATAGAAAATCGTCACGAATGTTACCCTAGAAACAAATTTTCAGGATCCCCTACAGTGATGTTTAAAAAATATACCTAGTCAGATCTTGACAAGAAACTTCATAATTTAACAATTTCTGGCGCGATTTTTTAGTGGCCCTGATTTTTAAACTAACTGTAATGATCCCTAGCTATTTCTTTTGGGTCCATAACAGAAAGACTGCTCATGGCCCGGAATCGATTCCGAGCAAATCCGGACGAAGGGCTCGGGGATCTTCGTTGTATTGTTGATAAATTCGTTAGGGCACGAGATCGAACTTGGCCATATTCGGTGTAAGCAGCTTTTTTTGCACTTAGGGTCATTTCGGACATGGCTCTTGAACGGTTATCTCCAAAATCACTTCCCCATTCGATTCCTTGAATTCTAGAGATTGCCGGGTTAACCACATTTTTCGATAGCTCGTAGTTTTTTGTTTCCGGTTCAGCCGTCACATTTACTTCCGGGTCAACAGGCTGAATGCCGTTATATTTCGGGAAAAATTTACTACCAATAATGACACCAATCACAAACACAACATAAATGATCAAGAGTCCGACAGAGTCAAACAGCTCTACTTTTCCCTTATAGAAACAAAGCATCATCCAATACACGCACCATAAATAAACTATCATATCTCGCAGTAAAGGTCGAGCAGCTGGCCGAAACGGAGTCATAATCATACATGTCCCTAAATTGTTCTGGTTTTCCAAAGATTTTTCAAAAGACTACACCACTTACTCGGCTTAGAGAAAAATTTAAAAAAAGTGTTTTAACGTGTTAAATAAATTGAACTTTAAAACTTAATTGATTATTGCGTAGGATGAAAAAAGTTTTTAAAACGTGATAAATAAATTGAATTTAAGCTTTTTTAAATTTTCCCAGCAACGTGGTATAATACATAATTTAATTGGTTGGTAATTTTCATTGTATTTCGTGAAAAAGTGTTACAGTCCTCGTCCTCAATTCGGCAAACCCAAATTCGGCAGGTATATTTCAATTCGGCAAGGATTTTTTTTTGTTCACCTTTTGTTGCCGAATTGGGTACGAGGACTGTGATTATGAGTATCTTTTTTGGGGAATTTCGGGTACCAGTAATAATTTAATTGCGTAAGGTAGAAATAATGAAAAAAATTCACTGATAACTAATCTCAACTTTGTATACGTGGTGGTAAGCAACATTTATCTACCTGCGATGAACATTAGCACAAACATCCCAGCGCCAAAAACGGACCCAACTGCAAGCCTTGCAACATTAGGGTCTGGGGATTTGAATGCGGCAATTGCCGAGAATATATCCGGGGCACCGTTGCCGAAAGCAACGAGAGTTACGCCGGCCACACTGTCCGAAAATCTTAATTGGTCTATCAGGTGGTTTTTGATGAGTTGCCTATGTTTACTCCGAGGGGAACATTAATGCAAATTTCATAAATGCACTAAATTTCTCAAAAACGAAATAGTTTTCAAAAATCGCTGCTAAATTAAAGCAAAATAAAAGTTTGTGTAGCCGATTCAGTTTATAACGCCGAATTTAGTAACACGAAGGCGCAGTTCACCGTCGACAAAACACTTCAGAAAAGTGGATGCTTATGGGCAAACCTCGTAGGCGATTTGTCTAGCAAATCTGCAAAGTTGCAAATGAGTGGTTAAAGGACCATGTAAGCGTTAATCTTTGGCCTCAAGGTTTACGGTTAACTGCGCATTCTTGTGTCATTGGTATATGTAAATAATAGTAACAGTAGCATAAGTTATGCTGCATAACTTAAAACCGAAATTGAAATTTTTGTCAACGTCGGGACGAAAAATGCATCAGTTGTAACACCAAGCGCAATAAACAGCCAAATGCACCACAGACTGTATAAAACATTCATCCCAATCATCCAGGTGTTGGTATTTTCAACGGCTATTCTGGTTTTAAAAGTGTACGGGTTAGGGTCCTTTTTGAACCCATGAAGTTTTAAACTTAATTGGTAATAATGAAGAATGTTTAACAATGGATAAAAATGACCTTCACGGATTAATTAATGTTGGAAAATAGAAATCGAATTCTTTCTACTAAAAAAATTTCCCCGTGAAGTCGAAAGGTTTTTCCAAACCCCACTATCGAGTCCTTGGTGACATAAAAAATACACTTTATTTTATAGAGGTGTTGGAAAACGACTGGATTTTAGCATTGGGGTAAAGGCAACTCAGACCTATATCAAGTTTGAAACTATCTAATTGAAATATTTGGGAAGTACTTTAGATGAAAATTTGAAAAAAAATGATCGAGGTTAAGCCAATATGCAAAACACGTTGTCTGGAATATAATCAAGGTCAGACGTTTTATTCCATCAAATTTATTCGATAAAATCAAAATGGCATTATCCTAATCCCAAACTGATGAAATATTAGGGAACCCAAGACTTTTTTAAACATGTTTTATAAAATCTTTGAAAAAAATCAGTGCAACTCAAATTATGTTAAATAGAACTTACGATGTTTTACTATAATTGTTTACTATTGTTGTTTACCATAGTTTTGAATAAAAAAATCCACGTAAGGGCGTACAAAGAATAGCTGGAAAATTGGTGGTCCTAAACGTATTTCACACGCAAAATTAGCACTCTATCGAAATGTGCATTTCAATGAGAACCTATTTCGTTGAGGGAGGCGATTCCGTCAACCGAAGGACTCTGATTCCGGATACTAAAAGCGACCCTCATTGGAGTACCTATGGGAATGTCGCTTGTGTAAACTTGTATAAAAAAATATTTATCTTTTCTGAAAAATATTTATTTAAACAGCCGAATCAGGGTCACGCAATGACGAGGTCGACATATGTCGACATTCAGAAGTCACACNAAATTGACATTGGGCTCTACTGTGAAAAATATGAAAAAAAAACAGGACTTTAGCCCATGAGTGACTTTAATTGACCTTATGCGCATCATGTGGTAATTGACATGAAAAGGAACATTCTCGATTCGTAGAATCGAGGCTTCTAAATTGAACGGCCCTCCTTAGCTCAAATATGAATTGAATACCTGTCGTATACAGCCCTTATTCCCACTAGCGACTAGCCCTTCTAGATGCATCTACTCAGCGTTTTACTACTCAGCGTTTTACATGAATTTCCGCCGGCTTTTTGCCCCGCATTTTCTAGATGGCGATATTCGAGTTTTTGACGTGCGGAAAAAACTCGAGTTTGGCTATCTAGAAAAAACAAAATAAAAACCAGCGGAAATTCATGTAAAAAGCTGAGTAGTAGTATATAGGCAACGCAATGGCATTGTGATATCTCGCAGAAAATGTTTTTTTGTCGAAATTGTGCGAAAAACTTTTTCTGTGAGAAAACTTTTTTGTTACAAACCAAAATCACAGATGGCAGCAACAAGCAGCTTCCGAAAGAATACTCGGCGAAATCTTTTTGACTTTTCGACAAAAAACTTTTTTGGTCTTTTTTGGCACGGCGCCCCATAACGCAACTCATTAGGGACAAGTTACAAAACCATCTGAGTCGCTTGTATAATACATGTTGTTTTCTCAACGAAAGGTTTATATTCTAAAAAATATTAAATTCTAAGAATATTTTTTTAATACCAGTTCCTTGATCATTACAGAGGGCAAATTCGACGTATTGAACAAAACCGGCAACATGACACGAATTTGTAACGGATGCGAACTCGCACCAGTCGTCTGTATCTTTTTTAAGATGTATACAATTAGAACGGATTTCATTTTTTCTTTAAATTAGAATTTCCATTCTTTCCGAATATTTTCTGTAGTTCATAATAAATAGGTCATGCGATGACAATTATTTAGCTGCTATAAATTATAGGCTAAAATTTAAAGCCATAAATTCTTTGATCACCTTACATCAAAATGGGCGCGCTATGGCCCATAGCATATGAGGCACTGTTAACACTCTACGTGTTCGGAACACGGTTCCATTATATTCATTAGACCTAAATTAACAAGGCGGGACGCGAACCAATGAGCACATTTTTTTTTCAATGCCAGACCTAAACTGTACATAAGATTTGTGATAATTGAATGAGTACTTGAATTCAACCAACATTTTTTTTAATAAAAAAAACAAATTGATGTTTTTTTTCTGAATGGCTGTGTAGGCAAAATCAAGTCACGACGTGGTACCACTATTTACGTAATATCTTACTTATTTACTTAATACGTAATACGCCATAACTAATAGGTAAAAATAATAGGCAAAAGCCGCGTGCCCACGAAGTTCCACTCATTTTGATAAAATAAACCGTGACATGACTCTTGGATTAACCCCAATTGTTTTTTACCACTACACAAACGGTATTTAAATTCAAGTATTACACATCTTATAAATACTGTAAAGGATTTTGGCAGCGCACGGCCAAAGAAAAATAACCCTGAACGGAATTTATCGCTTTTTGTTCAATTCATTTTTATTCACAGATTTGTACATCCCACACCTAAATCATGATAGTATTCGCAATCTGTGCTATCTTCATGTGTTGCCATTCGTGCTATTAAATTATCTGTTTCATTTAAAAACTGCATTTTGTGATTTTTCGCGTCAAAAATGTTGAATCATTTTTTTTTGTAATTCCGAATTGGAATTTCACTCGAAAAATAAGTTTATAAGTTATCGGGTATTTGTTTAACCATTTGTTAATCCATATTCAAGTACAGATCAACAATTACATGTCTGGGCGGGTCCTATCGCAAATCCCGTTTACTTATTATACGTGAGTTCATCACTTTCGGAACTGGAAACACGGTTGGGGGTTAATACCGAGTATTTAAGATTTTCATATTTATACCAGAGTGCGCCCGAACTCATTCACTGGTTAAGATTGCTTGTAAATTAAAAATAATCTTAAATACCTGCTAATTGGGCCCCGGCGCACTCTTCTATATGTAAATATAAAAAAATTCCCAGTATAGAACTTACGCAATTTTTATATGACCTCCGTTACATAATTTATAAATAATTTATTATAAATTTTTATAAAAAAAAATTGCCCCAAAACAATTTATAATATATACATGTATATTTGCTTTAATAATATTTTAACCGATACATTCCCAAGGAAACAAGTTATCATCGTTTTTTTCCGTAGACTCCGGACATGAAATTATTTTACAGCCTCTTCACGTTAACGATATAAATTATACAAAGATATGTATAATTATATTATACAATAGAAAATTTTAGATTTTGCAAACACAAGAAACCATGTGCCTGTTCAAAATGAACAAAAAATAGGTCGACTCGGTACGTCAAAAACCTGGGGCTGGGGAGCTTGAGGAAGTCCAACGTCTACGAAAAAGACCTCTACTTTCAACCATTTGTACTTTATTTAAAATAATAAAATCATACATAGGTATTTATGAAGTGTTTTACAGGTATTACTTGAATAATTGAACTTTTTAGATGAAATATTCATTGATGAACCGGTGGTAGTCGAAAACGACCGCATCCAATGGTGCATCTGCGCCTAAAATAAAATTAATATCATGGTCCATGATTCATGGACTTGAAATGATTAAACATTAAGTAAGCTATATGTTATCTTATTGTTCACTACGCCGTCCGATTTTCAATTTTATGAAAAGATACTATTTTTTGCCGCAAACCTGGTCGATCTTCATAGTGTATTTTCATTATAACGCGCCGCGAAAAAATACATAACATAAATACAAAATGGTAAACAAACCAGGACTCAGAAACAGCCAGCTGGCCTTCCGTACAAACACTAGTTTTTATTTTGCTCTATATTTTCGCGGCACCGACTGAATGGGAATCATTTCTTAAATGTCGAAAGGGTAATTTATCGACAAAAAATAGTAAAGTGGATAAAGACAAAAGGTTATAAAGTGTAAAGGCAATAAAGGGTAATTTGTCTACAAATTTTCGACATTTTAGAAATGATTCCGATTCAGTCGGTGGCATTTTCGGACCTTGTCCTTTTTTGGACACCGAAACCTGCAGGAGTGAAAGTTGTCCACTACATTTTCGAAATAAACTTCATTTTTTACATATTATGAATTATCCAATTTCTAGTAAATCAATCTGTGCCGTCCGCAAAAATACCTTCATATTTTGGCATAATTCGGCAACAATAGTCGGCCTGCTGTGCGTTGAGATGTCCCCGAAGTTCTTCTTCGGAGATAAATGATTTTTCTGGATCGGCAATTGCTTTGAATGCGGCAAAGATATCGTCTTTTCCTTTGACTTGGGTTGTTTCTATAGTCAGCATGTACTTGATGAATTCGTCTTTGGTCACCGCCGATTCACATGCCGGATTTATGTGCTGTAAAATCGCCAAAAACTCCGGCGTTTCTTGATCTCCGTCTTTCAAGGCAAGGCCGATTCCAAGTGATCGGAAAAGTGACTTTAGTTCGATATGATCAAGCATTCCGGTCCCATCTCGATCAAAGTGGTCAAATCCTTTAAAAATATAAATCATAAACCTTGATAAAATTCGTAAAAAACATATTTAAATCATAACAAATCACCAAACATGTCACCATATGGAAGAATACAAAAATTCGCTGTCCACGCACTACCCAGTTATCTTCCCACTATTGGTTTATATAACCACTTTTTACACACTAATAATTAATATAAGTTATAAAGGGCAGATAACTGGTTAGGTGGTGTTAAGGTTTATTTTAAACTTCAGGTGGACTTCCGAGTGTTTTTAGAAATTTTTTGACTTTAGTGAATCATGACACTCATGATATTTAATTTTATCAATTTAAATTCTGAGAGTGATAGGAGATGGAAGTAAAAAAAGATTAAAAGAGTTTAAATGTGGTTTGAACCTTCGCGCCATTCTTGAATTCGCTCATCGCTTATACCGGTTTTGCTTCGCGCTTCAATTTGCGTTTTTAAACTGCGTTGAAGGCGTTGACACATTTGGAGAATTCCGTCCCATGACTGGCTTAGACCAAGCGCTGAAATTACGGTTTCAAAATTTTAGTACACTATAACTTACAGGGCTATTAACTTGTCTTTCATAAATCAGCCAAAAAACGCGGTAGGCGTAGGTTTAAGTGGGGATAATTTTAGGGGTCATCTTTTATGCCACAGACGGAATTTAAATCAGCGTCCAATCAGCGAACGAAATTGAAGGCAACTCTACGGGAGGTGATTTTGTTTCCTATAAGTCAATTAACTTTAGTAGTTTTTGGATTTTTTTTCATTTAATTTTTACATGGGGTAATTTACTTTGTCTCTTATAGGCTTGGTATAAGAGAGCTATAAGTTATACACCCCCTGCGCTGTTATCTTGTCACCCAAAATCTTTTCCAGGAATCACTATGTTCATGTGTTAAGCAGTGCGCTGTTATCTTACAGGTGTCCCCGTTTGCTTTGTTATCTTGTAGATTTTGTTTTGCAAAATAACGGCACAAGGGGTGAACCCGGGTGTAGCTTATGTATAAAATACAAAATGTCTCACCCCATGTAAAGCTTACATAAAAAATAAGGTGTATTTAAGGCAACAATTAACCCCCGTTAAAGTTGCCTTCAATTTCGCTCGCTGATCGGACGCTGATTAATATCGTGGGTTCTGATTGGGAACGTAAACATTTGCCTAAAACGCAATAGAACCCTTGACAAATTTTCAAAAAAATGTAACCGTGACTGAGTGCGTTGTGTAAATATTATCAAACACAAATTCAACTTGTAATTGATTATTTAATTTCTCAATTAAATCCAAATCGGTTCGAGATTTTCGAACAACAGTTTCCTCTTGAATCACATTTTGAAGTTGCTCCTCCAAAGTTCCAGAATTGATCGCATTTAGCTTTGATCGAATAGCGGTTATAACGTCACCGAATTTATTCGCGAATTCCGCGAACTGTTGACGCATTTGGTCGTACCGAATTTGACGAGCTTTTTCAGCATCAAGTTCAATCTTTCGATTCTTAACAGGGATTACTTTTAACTTATTTGTCGCGTTAATTAATGTTTTGTTTTAGTAGATATCTTGGTTAACCGACCGAAAAAACGTCTCGATTACTCTTATTTTTAATGATATTAATTCTGTTTTACGTATCAAAAATAAATATTATTATTAACCCAATTAATAATGGGGAACTTTTCAAATTAGTTAAAATTTCCGAAAACTAAAGACACTCGAAATCAATTTTCAAAACGAGTTTGTGTCACAATCTTGCTTCTTATTAAATAACTTCAAAATAAAACGCTTCTTTGTTGAAAATTTTGGGAATTTCAAACATTATAAACGGAGAGAATACGGAAATGCTGATTTGAAATGCTTGTGCGGAAACTTGTTCACAATCTCGGTTTAAGGGTTAAACCCCTAAAATGCACGGATGTTCGAAAAGTCGACCATAACTCGTCCCCGCTGTTGCAGGGAAATGACGGGGACGGGGTGCGTGTTTCCGCGAACGTTTCGAAAAAATAAAATTTGCCCCGGTCCTGAAGTCGGTCCGATGTCATTTTCCAAATATCCTCGAGTTCTTCCATTGTGAACCAAGTGTACGGATTGCTTTCAATTTGAGCTTCAATTCGAATCTTTTCGTCCAATTTTCGTAATTCGAGCAGTTTTGTTTCTTCCTTTGCAATCATATTGGCGTCAAGTTCATGCTGAACAAATCGATTTTCGACTTCTTCAATACTGCGTGATCGAACCGGATCCGTTAAATTTTCTTCAATATTCTCATACCACGAGTTAAAGGCACCGGCCTGTCGGGCGAATTCGATGCAAAGGTCTTCATATTCGCGAAGTTTTTGCTTTTGAGATTCGAGACGCGCCCGGCGATCAGAAGTGGTTAAAACTAAACGTTTCCACATATCTTCAGTTTCACTCCATCTGGCTTTAATACGAGTTTTCAAAATGCAATTTACATGAGAATTAAAAAAAAAAGATTTACCCTAATCCTAACCCGGTACTTTCATACAGGGTTTGAACAAAATTGTAAGTCTAGTTGGTTATAAATGTGACAAACTCTAGCTTTAATCTCATCGGATTTTTCGTGATTTTGAGCAATAAGTTGGTCGTGAAGTTGCCTGGTTGGGGCGATTCCTTCCGACTCATAGGATTTCAGGGAATCCTCCAGATTATCCTGCTTGGCCAAAAATGCTGAAACCATGGCCATATCGTCGCCACAGCTACTTTCAGTCGCCAGCCTACGGAGACGATCCTGGATCCAATCATTACAGTATTGACATTTGTATTTAAAATGCAAAAATGATTCTTTACTTTCCAGTTCTTGTTTCTTTACCGAAAATTTATCACCTGAATTTAGGGTCTAAACACTGATATTTATTAAGAGTGGGAACCACCTAGCAAAATATTATTAGGCCCTAAATGAGAAAAAACTGTTGCTTAGAAATTCACCCAAACCCGCAATACCATCACAACGTGTATACTCAAGTCGTGCGAAAAAAGGAAAATTCAAATATTATATTAAGTCGATAAAGTCATTAATCCCGTGTTATAATTACACCGCCTGACGTGTTATGTTACCAAGATTGGGTTATCTAACCACTTTTTGGACCAAAACGTATCGAGATTTCCTATTATTTTACCGACCGTGACCAGTTATCTGACCAACGTTGGGTAATATGATGTGTGTGTTATTGGTTCGGACCCTAGCTAAAATCTCAATTTTTTTCATTAGTTCGTCGAGTCTGGCATCATCTGGACGCTTTTCGGATAAGTTCTTTGCTCGATTTTTGTGACTATCAATATCAATTTTCAAGTTTTCGAGTTTTTGGATTTGATCTCTAACTTGATCCAGTTGATCCTGAGGAACTTCAAGGTCAATCATTCGAATTTTTTCGCCTGTCCAGGACATTTCTTCGTCTACAGTCGACGCAAAATGAAGGTCATCGAGCGCTTTTAATAGCACATCTCGGCGACGTCCTAGAGCATCTCCCAGGTCATTTTTGGCAGTTGTTAACTGCTCGACCTTCGGCTCGGCCAATTCTCCGATTTTTTCACCCGCATCCAAAATTGTGTCGATTTTATTTCGGCGACTGTCAAACTCAAATTCGAGCCGTTTGTGCTTAGAGCTCGGAAAAGGCTTTACAATGAGCCAATTTATAAGGTTTTAGGGGCACGCCTTAATGCCCCAGTGAATAAACGTGAGTTCAAGCAAAAGTTTTTTTTAACTCTTAGGCTAGGTCAGATCTGAGAGTTATTAGTTTAATCAGTGAGGTTCAAATTGGTCTCAAATGACATTTTAAACAAGATTGGATATAGCTTGAGAACGGTTCTGTGGTTTAGAATTTTTTCCAAAAAAATGTCGGAAAAATCTCTTTTTCTCATTTTTTGTTTGTTTGTTTGTCGCGAAATATTTCCCCTTTACATTGTATTCTACACACAATTTTTTACCTGCCGGTTAACTGGTACTTGCGTAGGCGATAACACGAACAAATTGAGACCAAAAAATCTATCGGTTAACTGTAAATAGCCGGTTAACTGGGTATCCTGTGTATTTAATAACGTTAAAGTGGAAAATGTTGAAGCCTGCCTAAGCGATTCGGCTTGTGCCAAGTCATTTCCGGTGTCATCCTTGTTTGCCAAATGTGTTTTTTCACGGCACCAGTCGGACTCCTCATTTGCGTCGGACATAAATTGATAAAGAGTCAACTGTCGCTCCAAATCCACCTGTTTGCTTTCCGCAAGTAAAAAAATCGTATCGAAATCATCATTCAGCTTCTCGTGCACTTTGACACATCGATCGTCTTTTTTAATTTTTTCAAATTGTTGCCGCAATTCGTCACGCGTTTCCGTTTTGCCGCTAATGTCCGTCTGAAGTTGCGCCAAAGCTTTCAGATTATTTTGAGCGGATTGAAGGTCCTTAGCATCGGATGTTTCTAACTTTGTTCGAATTTCGATGATCCAATAGTCCAATGCCTTAGATCAAAGTTCAAATTGAAAAAAAAATCGGTAACATAGAGTTACGTAATTGCAGAAATATTACGCAACACATATATTGGATAGGCGTTTTACGGCTAATATTTTAAAGTTAAATTGCCCTGTAACGCCATAAAAATACCCTTTCGGGGGAAAATGACAAAAAGTAGCCCAAAACAGTTTTTTGAACTTTTTCTTGCACGCCGCTAAATATTGCCGCAACTTTTCAGCTTCCTCGTAATTTTGGGTCTTCTGATCTGTTAGTTCAATAAGTTTTGCATATTTCTCCTGAAGTTCATCTGATTTGGCTTGGATGAGTTCAGCCTGATCCGTGTTTTGCGCCGCAATGTCTGCCCCTGATTTTATAATAGCCTCCCGGCGATCTTTGTTTGCGTCAAGTTCAAACATAAAAGCTTTATGCCGCTAAATTAAGGGATATAAATCACAACCGCTAAATCCTAATAATGGAATTCTAATCACGAAATCCTAATCACGATCACGAAATCACAATAAGAAATGGTTCTCATGAAAACATAATCACGAAATCACAATTCCAAAACCAGAATTCGTAAATCACAATCATGAAATCAAAATCCCGAAATCACAATCATGAAATCAAAATCCCGAAATCACAATCATGAAATCAAAATCACGAACTCACTAAAGCACAAAATCTCCGTAAAGAAATAACCATAACGAAATCGTGATTCAAAGTTTTGTGATTTGTGTGATTTTTCCATAATTTGACAAAACCGAGTTTGTTTGCGGAAAATATATAATAATGACAAAATCACAGGTTTTTTCGATCCCTTCCTGAAATCCTTGATTTAGATTAGCTTCTGTAATTGATTGTTCAGCAATGACGATTTTCTCGCTGAGCCACTCACTATATTCATCCGCCGTTTTCCAGAACTCTTGAAGTGTTTGGATTTCGCCGACTTCTTTGTGTTTTTGAAGCATTTCATCCTTTAGACTTTTCCACTGGTCAATAATTTCATCGCGACGTTGCTTTATCAGGTCGGACTTTGAATGGTCATTTTCGAGGAGTTTCTCGGCTTTGTTTAAGCTGTACAAACCGATTTTCAGGGTTTCCACATAAAAATAAAAATATCAACTGGTATTTTACCGTATTTTACAATGCTTGTTTTTCATAAGTTGGAGATTTTTTCATTATTTGTGGCCCTTAATTAGCTAACGATTTACAACAAAACCGGTAAACATTGTTAATTTTTATGATTTGATACCATAAAGTTTATAAACCGATATGAGTCCGAAAAATACCAGCTTCAAAATGAAAGGAAAAACAAATGCGTCCTGTCAATTACTCGGAAACCGGGAATAATTATAAAATTACCCATTTTCTGGTAGAAACCGGTAAAAGTTTTGTTTTGTCTGATTTAATTCTCCATTCAAATGATTAAAACTTAATGGTTTTAGGGGACATGGGAGCTTCAGTTTGAACAGCCTAGCTTCGTCATTTATATGTGATATTTTTGACTCTTGGTGTTGAAGTGCACGCTCAAAATCCTCGTGTTTTTTCGAAAGAACTTCAATGTTTTGTTGGTCTCCATTATCTTGGTTTAACGCCTGGTGTCTCACTTTCATCCAGTGCTCAACTCGTTCACAATCGCGCTCGAATCGAGCCAAATCGGCGGCTTCGGCCAGTTTTTTACTAACCACCTCCCACTCGTTGTCAAGATCCCCAGATATTTTAATTAATTGCTCCGATTTAACTTCCCCTTCTTCGATGTGATCCTCAAGTTGTTTTGTACTGTAAATAGGGTGGTCGTATATTTTAGATTCTAACATTTAAAACGGTAAAAACGATCAATTTTATTCGAAATCAAAAAAATGTGATTCGGATCTCCTATAGTGAGATTTTTCATCAGCTGATCATGCTCTATCATCTGGTATATTTTTTTTTGATTTCGTCTCCGAAACGGGTAAAAAAGTGGAACAAACCTACCCATTACGGTCGAAATTTTCGGGACCGGTTTTATCAATTCACAATCGTTTGATAAAAATTTGATCAAAAAAATCTTACACATTTCGGGGACAAGGACTGTACAAGAGTTAGATAGCCGAGGCCCAGGTACCAATTACGATTTATCGTTATTATAAAAAAACATTGGCCACCCTAACTATCAACAATGGCATTGAGTTCTGTATGTTTTGATTGGATAACTTTGAAATGTTCGTTATGCTGTAAAGTTTGAGCTTCAATGACCGGAAGCTCAGTCGATATTTCCAACCGTCGAAAGTGTCCGGCGAGATTTTCAATATAGTTGGTGTGATTTTGGACCCGCTGCAAAAATTCTAGATATTTCAAGCGTTTTTTGAGCATATCTCGATTTCGCTCTTGTTTTGATTTTAGTGCTTCCCATTCGGAATTGATGGCGCCCGTCGTTGATTCAACTTGCTCTTTGGATTCGGGGTGCTCTTCAAGAATTTTTGGGGTTTGCTCATTTAGAGTGTCCACGCGGCCTTGAATCAGGGCTCGGCAAATTTGGTTTATGTTTTAGCTAATCCTAAAGCTAAGAATTTACCCAACATTTTTAGGTCTTTTACAGTATTAGGGAAAACTAATTTCTCAAAAAAGTGAAACATAACATCATGAGCTGGAAAAATGATTGGATTATCTTGGCTTAAGTTATATAAATTAAAATATTCATTGATTTTATTCAACAAAAGCCATTCTAAGCCTAATAAATATTATAGCAGCCAATTGGTGAGCCGTGGCTTGAATGGCGGTCATGTCAGCTTCGAAAGCATCATGTCGCCTAATAAGTGCCTTGGTTTCATTCAAACTTTCTGGTACATGTTCCCGAACATCTTTTCGTTTCATCCAGGCGGCGATTTGACCCGCTTCACCCAAAAACTGTTTTAACCGTGCGGCGCCGCCAATTTGAGACTCGGTATCATCCGCCAATGTTTCCAACGCAGTCCATTTTTCTTCCATAGCCTGCAGCGACGGTGACTCCGTGATACCAAGATCTTCAGCCTTTTCTAGGCTGTCCAGACTTGCAACAACTCTTTAAAATTGAGGGCACAAGAATGATAGATTGTGGCCCGCGCGTGAATAGAAATTTTTGAAAATTTTTGTACTTAATAATGAAAGAAATCTTCCTAAACAGTACAAACGATACAGTTATTTCACTAATATGTTGACAGCTAAGTTGACAAACAACCTAATATCTTGGCAGGTTTTGACTCAATGAGTCATGATGACGTTTGCAAGTTCCTGATTTTTACCCCTAAATAAGGGGCCCTAATAAACTGTAGTTTGCACGGTTTTTAATCCGATGGTTGTTCATTAAATATCGATTATTTTCCAAAAAAATATTATGAAAATCGGAGTGATTTCTGTCACTGTCCCATTCCGCAAAAATCTGTCTCTGAAAAAATAATTACTAATGCCGAGTCTGAATTTTATATTGCAATACGGTTGTTTTATAACACGGTGATATTTTCCGACAACGAAATGAGTTTGGACGGCCTAGCCTTTTCTTTCAAATCGTTCAAAATTTTTTCCGCTTGTTTTTGATTTTTCTGGAACTGCTCAAACTTTTGCCGCAATGACTCGGGGTCTTCGCCGCCTTCTTGTGCCTCCCGGAGTGCGTCCTCCTGCTCCTTAATCCACTGCCGGAGGTCATCGGCCTCGCGGTCAAGTTCAAATTTCTGATTAAGATTTTCTAACGATTTCTTTCGATCATCGGCAGCGGTAGTCAGCTTGGAGTATTGGTTGTTTAATTCGTCCTGAACTTGTTCTAAATCGATGACCTCGCGTTTGCTTTCGTCGGGGTCAGTGAACGCCAGACACGAGGTCGGAATGTAACCTTGACTATTTTCGACTGTTGACACTTTAACCCATTCGCCGCCCGGATTGGACAAAAGTTGAACCGTGTCCCCAACGGCGACGCTTATTTCGCGCGAGAGTTGTGCCGTGTACTCTTTAATGACCTTCATCTCGAGACGATCGGGTTGAAGGTCAATTTTTTGTGCAGGGCATTTTTCGCGCGCCGCCTCAAGATCTTGGACGCGGCGACTAAACGCATTAATATCATCACAGAGGGTCACGTGTTTTTTCAGCAAAGCATCAGCTTTTTCTAGGCTCTTCAAAGTGAATTTTAACTTGAAATTATATTGTCGAGTAACACTCTCACATACAAAAAACCGTTACGAATTGGCTTATTTTTCCAGTTATGGGCATTTTGGAGTCTCTTTCGCGTTCATTTAGCCAAAAACCGCGGTTAACCGTTACGATATGCTTTACAAAACTGTTAAAAAACTAAAGTTTCAATTTTAGGCGAAAATTCGAAGTTTATGCTTTAAACGATGAGACAAAATTTATTTTAGGGAAGAAAATAATGAGTTACCCGGAAAAAATCGAAAAAAAACTGTTATTGCGAAAATGTTTGTTTCGAAAAGTTAGCTTTTATATAATATTTTCATACATATCAAAAGCTGGCCCTTATTTGGCGACCCCCCTGTAACAGTTTTTTCGGTTTTTTTTTTGGGGGGGGGGGAATCAATATTTTTCTTCCATTTTTCAGAAAGAAAAAAATAATTTCGCAAATTTGTGTCGCGAGTTTGAAAAGCCTAGCTTCGTCCTCGTCCGAGCCAACAATGTCGGCCTCTGCGGCTTTCATTTTTTCTTTAATCCAATCTCTAGCTTCAGCGGCGTCGGACAAATAGCTAAAGCTTTGAACGGCATCTCGAAGATCGGTTTCTTTTTCATTAATCGCTTCCATTAGATTTTCGCGATCATTGAGAAGACTTTTTACTTCAGTTTTAATTTCATCATTTTCACTTTTTTCCGCCTCGTTCGTAAGATAGTCAATTTGACCTTCGGCAGAAATTGCCTCCGACTTCAGATTAGCGGTTTTGCTTAGAGTTGCCTCAGCCGAAACGATGTCTTTTGGCTTAAAGTCTGAGCCAAGCAAAGTCTGCTGCTCGGCACAAATGTTGCGCTGTTCATTGATATCCTAGCTTTGGGCTCCAAATTTGCTATTTTGTTTCTCAGTCTGACAAACAAAACTCGGCACTGTGGTCTTTCGCAGAAAACGTTTTTTTTTTTGCAAGAAAAACTTTTTCTCTCAAAAACGTTTTCCAGAAGCGTCTTCGAGAAAACGTTCTCTTGTTTTTTTCTCCGGCAAACGTTTTCTCCGAAATACCGGGTACAAAAAACTAAACTTTTAAATCATTAATGACGCTTTTGTGAGCAAACCTAAAAAAAATATCAGTTATCTGCTTCTCCAAAACCGTCTCAATTACGAACAGGGCTCGTTAGTTAAGTTACTTTTCCTCAAAAGTCCTTTCGAACTTTTATTCGATTTTTGCCGAGCCCTGATTACAAATGTTATGTGTGATTTTCAGAACTGTGTGGATTTTACGTTATATCTTTTTCTAAAAATCGAAAACAATAACTGAGTGCGCCTTATACATAAGAATTGTTTACCAACAAAATGAATGGAATATCTCAAAAATTGTAGTACTAGATAGGGTTAACATAATGGTACTCGAAGAAAGTTCTGTTTCATTATTATATTTAACCTCTGGGAGTTTATTAATTTAAAAGTACGCCTACATTTTGGCCATGGTAATGCAAGAACGTGTTTTGGAACCGTGTCCTGAAGAAGTTCATAATCCGTAAGTGAATTTTTCAACATTTCGCCGCGAGCTTTGAGAAGAGGCGCAAGAGAGTCGTATCTCTTACGGACATCCTCGGACCGGCTGTTCAACTCATCCTTGCAGAAGTTGTTTGTCTTATCTAATTCTTGTGCCTTAAATTCGAGTTTTCAATTTAACCAAGGAACAACGTGACTGCCGTGTGTCGGAACAATTATTAATAGTAATCGAAATTATGAGCTGATCAGAGTGATATATATTTTTTTACAAATAAAGAATATATACTGTTTCCGAGCAAAATTGTATATAATAAAAATATATATGATTGTGTTCGTAATTAAATCCTAACCAAGTTACAAAAAAATGAGACTAAATTCTACATTTTGGTTTTCTTCGGTTAAAAAAACTCTAACTTTGATTCGATTTCTTTAATGCGTGCATTTTGTGTGGTAAAGTCTTCAGCTAGTGCTTTGTGTTGATTCAGGAGAATCTGGGTTGCCTGGCAGTCCTTGGCGAGCTCTTGGCTCGATATTTTTGGTTCATTATTGTCCATCCACTGGTTAACCTCTTCACAGCTTCGAAAGAAACTCGCCGCTTTTTCCGCCTCGTCGAGCATGTTACTTTTTTCGTGCACTGCCGTCTGCAACTTATCCCACTTTTCTTCGATATTTTCGAGCGTTTCTTGTACATTTGGTTCTTCAATAACTTCTTGGGCATCTTCTTGGAGGGCCGTGATACGATTTTGATTGGCCGCGATTTCGTTTTTAAGGTTTGTATTTTGTTGTGCTTTTTTCGGAAGATCAAGTAGGTCCTTTCAAAGAGATTCGACATTTTTAACAGAAAGTCACGCGGGTATATTACCGAATAGTTTAAAAAAGGTTTTCAGTACAGTCCCGGATCCCTTATAGGCCGCGGTTTTATTCGACATGAATAAGTGCCCCTTATGGGCCTCAATTTTTCAGTTTATATTTCTTTGAATTTTTAAATAGTCGTTCATAATTGATTTGGTTACCAATTAAATCTGCAATGTTTAAAAACTCGTTTTCAAGACGATAAAAAAATTAGATTAGAAAATATGTGTTTTTTGTTTGTCAAAAGCCAATGTCACATTGGCAATCAGTGTTGGAAACGTTGGGCGCGTTGGGAGCGTTGGGCGTTGGGGAAATTTTTGCCCCAACGCGTTGGGAGCGTTGGGCGTTAGGGCNTGAAGGAAGATCAAGTAGGTCCTTTCAAAGAGATTCGACATTTTTAACAGAAAGTCACGCGGGTATATTACCGAATAGTTTAAAAAAGGTTTTCAGTACAGTCCCGGATCCCTTATAGGTCGCGATTTTTTCGACATGAATAAATGCCCCTTTAAGGGCTTTTATGGGCGGCACCTTTATGGGCCGAAATTTTTCAGTTTATATTTCCTTGAATTTCTAAACAGTCGTTCATAATTTATTTTGTTACCAATTAATCAATCTAATTAATTAATTTAATCTGAAATGTTTAAAAACTCGTTTTCAAGACGAGAAAAAAATTAGATTATAAAATATTCGTTTTGTTGTTTGTCAAAAGCCAATGTGTCCCATATGGGCCGCCTTTTTGGAACCCTCATGTTGGCCCAAAAGGGATCCGGGACTGTATTTTTAAAAGTATTCTTTTACAAGTTAGTTATCAAAAAATATTACGAATCGGTCCTTGGGGTCACACTCTTCGGCATCTTTAAGTTTGGTGTCAATCAGTTGATCAAGCTCGGACGCATCGTGGACAAAGTTGTGCAACTTTAATGCTTTTGCAATTTTTTCCTCTTGCTTTTTCTGCGCATATTCAAGGTCATCAACCAGTAGCTGTAAGTGTTCTTTTTTCTCTTTGGCGTCGTCCGTTTTAAAGTCTAACTCCCGTTTAATGATCTCCTGTATTATGGGCTGTTTCGCAATTATGGCGGCTGAAACTGCATTATGCTCTAATTGGGCATTTTCGGTTTCTTCAATTGAGTTTAACTCGAGACTTTGCGCGTTCGCCAAAAGCGTTTTTGTATCGTGAACCCACGCAATTTCCTCATCGACCTCCTTTAAAAAGCGATAAAACTCTTTTGCATTTCGAAAGTACTTTTCCTTCTGGGTCCAGATGCGCTGCATTTAGAGTTGGCAAACCAAAATCAAAAATGGAAGTTTAAAAAGTAGCAACGGGTAGTCAAGATCGAAATTTCGGCCTAGGATCACAAAAACAAAATTCATTTTCTTATAGTTTACCGAAAAATAACCACTTGCGCAATTATCTTTCACAAAGAAAATATATCAACGAAATAAGTCTTTTTTGAGAAATACACCAACATTCTTTCCGAAAATTTTCACCATCTAGTTTTGATCATGTCCAACTACGCTCGGCACAGTTACCTTTGAAAAACGTACGACCTGAGCAGTTATATTCCATTTTTGGTAATACTTTTTAAATATAATCGGTTAATAATTTTTATGACGGTTAATCCTCGAAATTACGGAAACACTATTCCGATTCGTAATTTGCTTTCGATAGCTTTTTTTTACAAAAGGTAAAAATGCAATTTTTCAGTTTATGAGATTGTTCGGTTCAGCAACTCTAGCTGGATGTTTTCATTGGTGGTTTTAATATCTTCGACCGTTACGTCTTCTTCGACCGCGATGCCCTCTGCAATTAATTCTTCTGATTTTGTTGTGTTTGAATCAATATCGCCCTTTCTTTGCATATGAATGTCGAAGCTCGAGTCAGCCTGATCAGTGTTATTAAATAAATGCAAACAGGCATTAACATCTCATCGTTTTTCGCATAAAAAGGGCGTAGAAGACAATAAAACTTGTCCTAGGGGCCCTAGGCTAGGGCGTAGCAGATGTCATTTTTGAAGGTCTACTAGTAGGTTAACTGGAGACCGTCGAGTCTCAACTTGAGACGGCCAACAAAGAGCCCATTTTAAACCTTTTGACGCTCAAAAACTGACTTTTTGTCATGTTTTTTTAGCAAGGAGAGGTAATCAATTCATGTGACGTTGGGCTTTCTAAGTCTAGCATAGACTATGCTACATAGTGCTTTTCAATGTGTCTTTGAATGTTTTTCAAATAACCCAAGCTACCCGAGAATAAATCGGCTTCAGTTTTGAAAGCATTAATTTTAATTGCTAACGCCAAAAATGACAAAAAAAAACGCTTTGGTCGTGGGTTTTGGTGGCCCCGCTTTTTTTTTTTTGATTTTTGATTAGTTAGTTAGAGATATTTCTTTTTGTATAACACCATCCTGATGATCATTTTCTGGTTTTTCTAACCCCTCCATTTCTTCAATAATTTCATTACCCCATTTAAGGTAGGTAGTGGCGTTATCATCGAACTTCTGCAGTCTGAGTTGCTCTTTGATTCGTTTTTCGCGCTCCTCATATGCCTCCGTTAGTTCCGTCCATTTTTGTTTCACGTTTTCATATTCACTTTTACAAACCGGCGCATCAATACTATCACTAGGGTTTCCTTTATTTCACAAATTTATAATTTCGGGAAAGCCAACTTAGTTTTAGCATACGTATTAGTTTTTCCATGTGTTAAAAAATCAAACCCTAGCTGGATAACTCTGAAGCCAGTCGATCAATTCTAGATTGAAATGTTTTAATTTCTTGAAATGAGCGCTCGTGATTGCGCAGGGCCTGCTCGGATTGGGCGACGGTAAGCGGAATCTCCGAATTTGCCAAAATTTCCGTTCGATTTGAAATGAATGAAATGGCCTCGGCGCATTCGTCGAGAAATTTGTGAATTTCAAACGAATTTTCGAGTTTTCCGCGGCGCGTTGCAATGGCATCATTGAGCGCCACCCATTCAGTTTCAAAATCGTCATATTCTTCAATTAAATCCAGACTAGCTGCGTCACTTTTTAGCTCTTCAATTGTTGGTTCGAAAGCTAAAATGAAGGTAACATAAAATAGTATTTTTATAGCACGAATTATAATTGCAACTACCCCGTTACTTTAAGAGCATGCGAAATAAGAGAAAGTGATTAACCGGTAACCAAATTTGAAATAAATAAATCATGTTGCCTTGAGCAATCGATTTTACAAGGCAAGATGATTTATTTATTTCAAATCTACTTCCTCTGACTAAGGCGTCTATTTAATACTAGACCACCTATCTATCTTAACATCAGTGGTCAAAAAGTGTTAAGATAATTGAACTCTGTTCTTGAATTCTAAGATAATTGGAAATCGGGATGCGTTTGGGTCCAAAAAGTGTTAAAATAACCGATATACACAGGGTGTGCAGTTATCTTGCGAAAATTGCAGCTTGTACGTTTATCTTGCAACTTTTCATAATTTTTTCCCGTCTTTCGCCCACGCACTGAGGAGTTATCTTGCGAAAAATATTCTGATTAAAATTAAGTTACAATTTTTCTCTGAATAAATCTTGAACTGATTTTTTTGTATAATATACGTTCATGTATTCGAACACGTGGGTTCAATCAGACTGTTAAAGGTCCGAAATTCGACTGACTTATTTTTATAAAACTTTAAAAATAATAATAAACCAAAATAAAGAGTGGTAAAATATCACAATTCGTTTTTGGGGATTTTCACCGTTTTCGCCTACGCATTGAGCAGTTATCTTGCGAAAAAATGCTTATTTCGACTTTTCGAGGACCAAGTTCGCACGATAACTGCGCACCCTGTGTATACCAAGTTATAATTAATAACCTATGCAAACTATTGTAATTTGAAATTGGTGCATTTTACGCTAAGTTCAATTGGCAAGCTTTTTTTTATTTGTTATGGCGAATAGTTCGCAAAAATAGCGGAAATCATAGTTTGAGGAACTTTCAATTAATCATTTCTTGGGTCCTTCAATTTAGTTTAATAGTCGAGCCGCTGCTTGTAAAATATTACGGGTTAGCTATTTACACACATTCAGAAAATTCGCTTTGTGATATAATAAATATTTATACAAAAGAGACACACCACAGTTAAAAATTGATAATGAAAAAAAAACGATTTCCAAGTTCAAGACAAAAAAAGTAAAAGTCGTTCTGGATTAATTTGTTTTGGAAAAAAAGCATGTGGAATAAAATCAGCTTTTGGAATATTTTTTGTTACTCTACATCAACTTATTCAACAAGCTGAATAAATTCCACGCGCGGAATTTATTCCCCATCAAAGTTTTTCATTCATAACCTCCCAAAGAAGCCCAGTGAAACCTTTTACGTTCTCACCTTTAATTTCATTCTCAAGACGTTTAAGTGATGCCTGAAGGGCCTCAACTTCTCCCAGCGAAGCTCCGAAATTGTCATTTTGAGCCGCGGGCAGTTTTTCACCAATCCAAACATGAACGTTTTGCTTTCGAGCACGAAACTCTTCGATGCGCTTTTGTAACTCAAGCTTTCATCATGGTTTAAAATTTTCCCATTTATTGTAGGAAGCGTGGTTAAAAGGTCTTGGTAAAAAGACCAAAATACCTAAAAATGTTTTTCAAATTTAAAATTATTTGACTAAAGACATTATTTTTAGTACACCCTAATAAATTTATAACATGTTTGGTTTTGTACTGTCGACCTATTGATATGATTAGACAACACCAAAAATGTTTTTAACACAAGACACAGACAGTGATTTAATAATCTAGTTTTTGATCAAGTTCAACGCGCCACGTGATAAACGACTCAGAAAGTCGAGAAATAAGATTCAATTTTAAGCAATTCTTGACTATTAGTCAAACGTTAACTCCCAGGGGTCACATTGTGACGATCGTCACAAAGCGGCCTATTCTCCTCATATATCAGGAAAACGGGCTCAATTCAAAAATCGCTGATAGTCGGGTCAAACCAAATTCCATGGAGAAAATATTGGAATAAAAATCGGAATTTTTTTCTCAAAATTTTTTCAAAACTCTTCCTGAGATGACTTTGGAGACATTTGGCTAATTTTTCATTGATCTAGTTGGATTCAGCATGTTTGAATACCCCATCAAACACTATTTGAAATTTTTTTTACTTTAAAAACAGTCATAACGGGGTTTTGTGACAATCGTCACAATGTGATCCCTACGGGTTATGCGAACACCTGTGCCCCTTGAGAGTTAATGAAACACTAAGTTTTGGATTTTTTTTTTGTACAATTCCCAAAAGTCTATCTTTATCCCTCTGGAATTGTGTGATAAAAAATGCATTTCTCGAAAAACGCGAGTTTGAACCATTTCTTTTGTCGTTTTTTGCTGAGTGCGTCTTCAAGCTGTTGCAACAAATCTTTGAGTTCTTCAATTAATCGAATTATTTCAGTCGAAGCAAAATGCCCTTCTTTCACCATTTCATTTCCAGAGTTTTCGAGCCTTTCCAGGCCTCTTTTGTTGGCAGCCGTATCTGATTCGAGCTCAGCTAACCCCTGGAGTCCGACTGTGGCAGTCCCGACATACTCAGCGCGAGCAAGAATCAGCTTCTCTTCGAGCAATTTCTTATAATCATCGCTATCTTTTCGCCAATAACCAAAACTAAAAACGAATCACTGTTAGTGAAACAAATCAATTAAAAAAAGTTATAAGGCGATTGACAAAACAAAAATATTGAAAGCGAAAAAGGCCAAATCCCAACGGCAGCGCGGCGTTTCAAAGAAAATTTGAAATTTTCCGTCAAAAACAAAACTTCATGGATGTTTTTTCATAATATCAATCTGTGACAGACCGGCTGATAGTTAAGGTTGCCTCATATCATATGACTCATATAATATGANAGCAATTTCTTATAATCATCGCTATCTTTTCGCCAATAACCAAAACTAAAAACGAATCACTGTTAGTGAAACAAATCAATTAAAAAAAGTTATAAGGCGATTGACAAAACAAAAATATTGAAAGCGAAAAAGGCCAAATCCCAACGGCAGCGCGGCGTTTCAAAGAAAATTTGAAATTTTCCGTCAAAAACAAAACTTCATGGATGTTTTTTCATAATATCAATCTGTGACAGACCGGCTGATAGTTAAGGTTGCCTCATATCATATGACTCATATAATATGACTCATATGGTTTGCGACAGGTTCTAGAAATTTTGAGCGATTTGCTTTTCAGCGCCAAAACTGGCATTTTTTAATTTTTTAACGCTTCGAATCAAGAGCCTAACAACGCTGCCTAGTAGGCAGTCCCTACGTCGGATATGGATAGTTTTTAGAAAAAACTGAGAGTATAACATTTCCCAATATTACTGGTTCTTACCGTAATGCTTGCTGGAGATGTTCCCGACGTTTTTTAAGGGCATCCATAAAATCGTCATATTTTGCACAAACATCCTTTCGCCGATTTGATAACTGGTCAGCCGTGGCAATCTCGTTGAGATTAATCGTCTTACACTCCATCTCTGACTTGTAAGCGTACGCTTATATATATTTTATTCGAACGAATTGAGAGAAAGAAAATAATATTAAAAACGTCGAGAGTGAAATTGAACTCTCGTTTATTTTTTTGTCTTCTTTCGGATCTGGCGCTGCCTCGTTCAAAATCGAAAAGAAAAAGAAAAAAGAAATCGATGAAAAAATGACGTCATCATTTCTCTATCAATTAACAGATCAATTTTCACCACCTACGACTTGTTCCAGCCACTCGATTCAGTGGCCGCTAACCGATCGGCACCGCATAACTCGTGCGCATAGTGTGCAGCTGCATGCAGACCGATAGGCCAAATTTGGCCGATTTTTTTAGAAGGCCGTATTTCTGACATTCTAGACTAGAATTTCTAGTTGATGGAATGATATTTTGTGTTATTTTGAAACAAACCTGGTAACCTTTCGTAAGCCAAGACAAAGTCGGACTTTTGTATTTTTTGTAAACCATGTTTTTTTTTACTTTTAAACTTATGTTAGAAGTTTATTCTGTTTTTCTAAATTATAACTCCTAGAGCAAATTTTCTGCTCACGATGGGAGATTTGAGTCTTCTGTGTCGGGTACCGGCCGCGGCGGGTCAGAAACTTTTTTCCGAAAACATCCTACATCAGGCGTAGCTACGCGTAGTTTTCTACTAAAAATCTAAGTTCATTAAATATTTTTTATAACATCATTTAAGGATGCGCCATACCCAAAATTACAATATTTGTAATTACCGCTTTTCTGAACATGTAGGTGAACTTGGATATCTTTTCAGACCTTTAGTGATCTAATCGAGGCCGCAGGTGTCGTAAACAACCAAAAAATCTAGAAAATATTGAGCCTTTTTTACTAAATAAACTAGTCATATTTTGAGTATCTTTGGCCGTATTTCGGTCGCTTTTTTTCCGAAGCAACACAATTTGCATTTTTAAGCACCGTTAATATCAACTATATTCCTCTAAGACACTGCAAAAAAAGTTTCACATTAAAATAATCACGATTTATAATTGAAAAATGATGCAAATGTCATAATTTCGAAAAAAATCACTTATGTCACCTCACGCCAAAATGTCCAAAAACGCTCCTGATAAAAAATTATACTTTTTTCCTGTTCTAATTCAGTCAAGCACATCCTTAGCTAGGTCACTGCCTGTATTATAAAATTCAAACAGCTCATTTTGATACATTAATTATCACATTTTAAAATAATTTGGGCTTAAAAATCAACAAAAATCATGAAAAATGAATATTTTTTTTATGAATTTTAAGATTTAGATTTTTTAATACAGGCCGGCCTATGGAGTCGACATTCCTCTTTTCGAGCATGTAAAGTAAAAATCCACAACTTTAGTCTGGGCGTACTTGGAGCTCAAATGGAATAAAAAAATGGCCTACTTTCAGGCGCCGTGGGGGGCATATGTGTTGAGAAATTATTTTGATTTTTTTTTTATATTGTCTGTTGAACATTTCGGAATTGTCAGGCCACGTTTGAACTTACTTGGGCTATTGTTTGAGGAGAAACGAGTTCCTTTCTAAGTCCCAATTTTTCAGAATTTTGGGTATGGCGCATCCTTAATATAATATGTATTTAATATTTTTTGTATTTTGATACAACAGATTGGAATACAATAATTATTAAGAAGATGTTTGTACATGCATAGAATAATTCACCAATTATCACAGTGTCTTCTAACAAATTGTAATGTCTCCAGAAGATTTTTTGAAGGTAGGTCGATTTCATAATCTGTATTTTCTAATTTAACAGAATTCTGACTCAAGTAAAAAGTAATCTTATGATTGAGACTTTTCAGACTTTTCTGCACGGAAAAAAATAGAATTCTCTCAAACTCACATATATAATGCAGTTTGATGCGTAGATTATAATTAGATTAATAATTTTAAGAATCTATAAAGTTTAAATTTCCTTTAAATGTGATTTTTGTATTTTTCTTTTTTTTTTGCAAACAACGGCCCTACTAGTAGCCTAATTAAAACGGAAAATTCGTGGATGGACAAGCAGATAACAATATTGGACAAAAACTACGAGCGGGAAAAATGGCTCGATAAACCCGCAGGGGATGTATTCCAAAAGTGTTTTTTCTTGTATTTTACTCATGTAATTGTATTTTACTTGATTCCTGAGGGCACTCATTATCTAGTTGCAGTAATGAACTGGAAATGTGCGTCACGAAATCGTCCAAAACTTTTACTTCGTTTTCTGTTTTGCGTCCTGTACGAGTTCTGTCAGTTGCAAACCTAGTTGTGTTATAATCATCTGATCTGTTAACTCCCAAGGGAGTGGCATCATTTAGCAACAAATCTAATTCTTCATTATCAGATTTTGTAACATTTAAGGCCGTAGTTATCGTTGAACTCCCCGTCACAATTGAAGTCGACAATGAAACAGTAGTACCCTGACCCGTACTAGACTTTCCCGGTACAGTGGCGGTTGAAGAGTCCGGTAGGGTACCTGCCGGAGTTACCGGTACTGTATTCGGTATAGTCCAAGCACCCGTACTAGATATCCATCTTTTTGTTTCAACTGACGTTTCGGTTGGTGAAAGTTGATCTTTCTTAATTGTTCTTGAAATCGAAAATACTAAAAATTACTGTCAACAGGGCTCGGCACAACTGGCTCTTTTTTTGGCTTGGCTCGGCTCGGCTCGGGCCTTCTTGAAATTTCCTTGGCTCGGCTCGCTAACATTAAAATTTTCGAACCGAGCCGAGCCCTGACTGTCAACTGAAAAATAATATATTTCTGGACAAAATTTTTTTAACACCTGTTTTGAGGAAAAATAATTGAAACGACAAAATATTTACTACCTTCTCAAATAAACATAGAGTACGAAAAGAGAAATGAAGCAGGTAAAAGCTGAACGATATTTATATGAGTAGTGTATATCGTCCCCTCACCTATTGTGACAAGTTCAAGGTCACACAAAAATTTATGTCACTCAAGGGTGCGGCACAATAAATGCCACGCGGCAATAATGGGAGCGCTAGAGAGCATATAATTTGTTTAATTTTTTGGCACAAATCAGTCAAATATTCGTTAATGATGATCAGCATTCTAGAATTAATTTACATTTACTACTTCGTACCTAATTACGGAGACCTAATTAGCTAATTATTATTTTGTTACTGATGTGACCTATTACAGTTGTTTTTTTACAAAAAAAGTGTAAAAAAGAGTAAATTTTGTGAAGGATGTATATTATAAAGTATCATGTACAACTTTTACCGTCCTTCGAAAGTAATTTTCTGTTTTTACGCAATATAGATATTGATCGTGAAGTTGGATCCCACCCTGAACTTGAGACTTCCGGTTTTCTCATTTTTTCATTTGTTTGGAACGGTCTGCTAGATTAATTTTGTTTGTTTGTTTTTCGAGAAAAATTCTGCAAATAAAAAGTACTTTGCAGTCATCATAAAATGCCCAAAAACACTAATTAATTAAAACTACAAAATAGTAACCAATTGTAGTTATTAAGTGTATTGATCTATATAGAACATTAGACACAATCTAAAGCCAATATGTAGACCCGTGTTTTGGGTGGGTAAAAAAATGACAAAACATAATTTTCGTTTTTAATTTATTACGTGATTTGTACAGACAAATTTCGATCAAAATTCAGATTTTTTTCAAAACAAGGCATCCAACAAAGACAAAGTTTTTGAGTCAGTGGTGCGCCAAACTTTATTTTTACTGCAAGATGTCCATCGCGGTTTTCAAAATCGGCAAATGTTTCCAATATCATGAAATTATTTGAGATGAATGTCTCTTCATCTAAAATATCTTCGTCCGTATCTCCGTATCTGTCACTCATTTCCAGAAATCGCTTGTAAAATTGATGACAAAAATAACTGTCACCGTACTTTTCCACCTTCAAAGGATAATGTACTTGCGGTTCGTTATCCATTGTTAGCGTAAATTCTCGCAAATTATGCATCGACATTTTTGTTGAACTCATTTTCAAATCATTGGCAAATATTGGGGGTTCCATTAAAAAGAATACCAGGTATTTTGGAAGTTTACCTTGCATGATTTGAACGCTGTGTTCCATAAGACCGTCATCTAAAACTTTATGACGAATATGAGAAGATTCAAACGGAATAGACATTCCGCTGGTGGACACTTTATCCATCTGATTCCGTAATGAAACTGAAGTAGCCCAACAGCAAACTAAACAAGGGTCAAGAATTTGAATGACCTCCGACGGATATTGAATAACATCATCCGATATATCTACAAGTGCCTTCTTTGGGCTTGNAGGTACTCCAGCATGACGAATCCATCTAATAACTAATAAAAAATTGTCAGATGTCTTCAAAGTTTGGGGAAAAAAATTTCCGATTTTTGTTCCAAAATTTTTTCTATGAAATTTTGTTTGACCCATCTATCCGCGATTTTTTATTTGAGGCGGTTTTGATGAGATATGAGGGAAAATAGGCCGTTGTGTGACGATCGTTACACAGTGACTCCTAAGAGTTAACCAAAAAATGGACATTCCATTATACAGGGGGCCCCAAAGTAAGGGTCCCTAAAGTAAGGGCCGCTAACCCAAAGTAAGGGCCACTACCTAAAGTAAGGGCCATCTTTTGGCACTTTTTTTTTCAAAAAATATTTTTCTCTCAAAGTAAGGGCCAAATGACTCGATTTTTTCGGAAAAACCTCAAAATAAGGGCCATCATTTCTCAAAATTTCTTTTTTTCTCAAAGTAACGGCCAAAAATAGGACTTTGGCCCCATGTCAGACATGTCAGGTGGCTCTTACTTTGAGAAAGCGGATTTTTGGTCTGATAGTCTGAAAAAGTAACCAATATTGCCAATTAAATTTGCAAGTTTTCATAAAAAATTGGATCACTATTTTTCAATTTAAAATAGAAAAGGACCCCGATTTTCCATTAATTAAAAAAAAAAAAAATCATAAATGTTTACTTATATTTTTTTGTTTACAGACTATTTCCAAAAACATAATCCAACAGGCCGTTCAAAGGAACTAAAACGACTTATAAACTCGAACTCTCAAGTTCAACCTCGGTTTCAAGCTCACTGTAAATGGTTACGCTTTTTGAAAAAATGTGAAATGGTTCCTCAAAAATGAGAAAACCTGTATATCGCATTTTTAATTTGCTAGAATGTGTGCTCGTTAAGATTAAGGTTTTCCTTTTGACATTTTTTGTTAACAAAAAATACTAAAATTTTAAAAAGATGTTTCACGGACAGTTGTAATTTTCTTATAGAATTTTTATAACACTTGGAAAGTGAAATGCACAAAATGTACCGCTATTGCTACTTGTTTTGATAAAATTTCCCAGATACGTATTTAAAGGTTTTCAAACAAATAAGAAAAAATCCAATTAAATTTGATTTTTTGAAACCTTAGAAAATTAACGCTATTTTAAACTATGAGACTACCAGACAAAAAATCCGCTTTCTCAAAGTAAGGGCCACCCCAAAGTAAGGGCCATCTTTTGGCACTTTTGAAAATCGACAAAGGTGGCCCTTACTTTGGGGCCCCCCT
>SCLG01000304.1:18453-44607 GCA_004367875.1 Oikopleura albicans | reverse complement strand
AAAAAGATGTTTCACGGACAGTTGTAATTTTCTTATAGAATTTTTATAACACTTGGAAAGTGAAATGCACAAAATGTACCGCTATTGCTACTTGTTTTGATAAAATTTCCCAGATACGTATTTAAAGGTTTTCAAACAAATAAGAAAAAATCCAATTAAATTTGATTTTTTGAAACCTTAGAAAATTAACGCTATTTTAAACTATGAGACTACCAGACAAAAAATCCGCTTTCTCAAAGTAAGGGCCACCCCAAAGTAAGGGCCATCTTTTGGCACTTTTGAAAATCGACAAAGGTGGCCCTTACTTTGGGGCCCCTGTATTGCAAAAATGGTACATATTTCATCTTATTATACACTGTACTGTTTGAATTTATAAATTATAATTTTAGCTCATCATTTTTCCTTGAAGACATGATGATAAAAGTCAAATGACGTAAAAAGAAATACGCGAACAAATTTTGGGAACGATTTCCCTTTTACCGAATATTTTGACAATTTGAAATGGTCAAAATTTACATAGTTATAGCCTACAGTTATAGTCTATATATAACTTATAAGCGGAAATCAATGTTTTATACTTTGACTAATTCATGATACAAACATACAGTACCGTCTTTAAGTCTTTGTATAATTAAATTCAAACCTTCACGAAGTAACTCAGCAAATACAGGAATCGACGGTTTCTCGGATGTACCTGTATTAGAAAATAAAACAAAAATGATTTTTAAATTGAGACAAGCATAAAAAATTATATATATGAAATTCATTACTAAAGTTGAAATATTTTCGTCATCGGGAATTTGCTTCACTCGACTGCCTGCGAATAGTTTTTACGTAAGAGATTTTTTTGTTTATGTACGAATCGTAATTTTGACGAAAATTATCTTTATTTCGAACAATAGCTAACTGAACTAACGATACACTTGTCTGCCTTTTGTGAAAATGATTTTATTCTTAATTGGTCAACAAATTTAACTGATGCGCGATAGTTTTTAAGCATGTTTTTAAGCATGTTTTTAAGCATAGTTTTAAAGCATATTACAAAAAAGTTTGAAAACAATAGGCCCCTTATGATTCAGAAGGGGGCCTTATCTTCATAAATCCAACATCAAGCAGAATTCCTCAACGAAAATTACGGATATACTATCTGTACATTTCTTGTACATTTATTTTTAAGGTTAAACCGGTTGAAGCTTAGGAATAATATTTGTATTTCTCACAAAATGTTATAGCGTAAGTTTAATGAGAATAAAAAGGAACCAATAACACAAATTGTATGAGCGAGAAGGCAAAATTATTCCGTAATATAATCACCAAATAAAAATTCTGAATATTATTTTCAGACGTTTATTTAAAACATGATAAGCAATGGTAAATAGTTTGCAGTAAAACATGATTTTGAACAGGAAAATATTGCAGTGGATTGCAACGGGTCTCAGCAGATTCGGTAAAAACATAATAACAGGTATATTATAGTGTAGTATATTATAAATACAATATTATTATATACACTATTTATAACACTATTTATTTATACTACAGTATTATTTTTATTTGTATTTGACCTTATCCGGTTGCGCCATTTGAATAGATTTTGAAAACTCTTCAACATGCCTATCTACTGTAGCGCTGGGCCATCGCGTGACCAAAACTACGCATTTTTTTTTTCAAAAAAGGGGGTTAAACTTAAAGAATAAGTTAAAATTAAAAATTAAAAATAACTTATTATTTAGTTACCTTGTAAACTACGTAAGTTAAAAGACCACAAAGTAAATTTAGTTAAACTTGTTAACTTAGTTTAGTTAAAAAAAAAAATTACAAAAAAGCTAATAGTTTTATTTTTATTTTTAGAGACAATGATACACATTGGTTATCTAAAATTTAACTTCAGCTTTTTTGTGTTAATTTCCTGTAAATTCTTAAAAAAAAAGGTTTTGGCCTATTTCAGCATTTTAACTCTCAAGGGTCCCAAGTAGCATATAATACCTAGGGGAGAATGGTGCAAATTTGCACCAAACGCCCTGGCGGCTATTTTACGCATTATATTTAAGAGAACGATGCGGTTTCAGGGATAATTCATTACAAAAATTCAATGGAAACCATGAAAACATTCTCGGACGTCTTCAAAAGAATATAGGAAGATTTACAGAAAGGCCCTGAAAATATGACAAGTTTTCCTGCCGATAATTTTGGTATAAAACGAACGAATATCATTAATCGCTGAAACAGGTATCGACTAATTTTGTTCGAGCTTTTTTCGGGGGTACTTTTGTGTGTGTACCAAAATTTCGGTACCCATATGGCCCATATATGATATGGGGTACTCCCCATAAGGGTACTCTCAAAAAAGTATTATTATAAAAAGCTCTCAAAAATGAGTCGATACCTGTTTCAGGGGTTTTCCATATTTTCATGTTTTCAGGATGAAATAAGCAAAAATAGAAAATCTCCGATTTTGAACGCATCCGAAAAACTTCAAATTCTGGAACTTTTATCAGAAAAAACAGTTTCGTTGTATGTTTTATATGGTTTCTCATAAAATTTGACTAGACCCCTGTTTCAGCGATTTTCGATTAAGCCCAGTTTACAATCATTTTCGGTCGATTTAAGGCGTTTGGTGCAAATTTGCACCAATGTCCCCCCGGGAGTTAACTTAAGTTTTCGCCGTTATTTGCATTATACTAATATAGCCCAAATCAGGCTGTATCCCAGCGCTTATTAACACGTACAACAAAATTGCTCGCGTGGTTTTATTAAAAAGCCCCTTTTTTCCAAACTGCAAAATCAACCCCAATTATGACGGGAGCCTACAGCAGACTGTTTAAACTGTTTGAAAGTTGAACCAGAAATAGGTTATTTATATTATTGTTAATTCGCGTAATCTTGAAGGAGAACTTTAATGTTTAGGGTAACAATAGCGACTTTCCAAAGAACATCTAAACGTTATTAACGTTTAAAACAACGCGTCTTGCGCTAGAACAACCTGTACAAAAATATTTGACCCAAAATTTTAATATTTTCTGAAACAAATTAGAATGGGTTTTATTTTTTAATAAACGTTGAACTAAATTTTGCAGTTACGACTGGTTATATCAGAGAACGTGCATTTTATTTGTTAGAGAATGGAAACTCTACTAAGTGGATGTTTAGTTATTTGGTTATTTTTAATGGAAAATGTACCGAAGACAAGGACCGTGTTTAGTTCGTGACCATTGACTTATTGTTCGCTATGATTGCTTGAGGGTTATTACATCTATTTAAAATCAGGGGTGGTCGCCAAATAAGGACCCCTCAAATAAGGGTCGCTTTTTTCCGAGAAAAATATTATTGTGCCAAATAAGGGTTGCTAATTTTATCCAGTAATATTTGACAAAAATTTTACGTAAAAAAAATGAAAAATTAAAGTGCAGTTTGTAAGTGATGTGACTGGAACTTATCAGGGTAATATAAAGAGTGCTTATTTGAATCACAGTCTTATTTCAATCAGTCAAAATGTCATTCGAAGAAAATGTCGTTCGAAGAAAAAGTTTAACGAATAACCGGGTTAATTTCAAAAAGGCAAACCTCTTAAGTGCCGCCCTCGCCTTAAATTCCGCTATTTTTTACGGCTCGATTGCGGCACAAGTTAAAATAATCTGGAAATAAAGTACGAAAAAAACAGGAGATGACGAATCAGAGCGCAAGTAGTATAATATTTTTTTGAAAAAGAAAGATAATTTTACACCCAATTTTTTATATTTTGTAAATTCTGGTACTGAAAAGACAAATGATTCCTGTCAAAAATCTTTGTATAATATCTTTGTACGTAATCTTGAAAATATTTCAAAACACTTGAAAAGTTGTACAGAATGCACCAGCGATGATGACTGCTCTAGTGGTTCAATTTGTGAAGTTAATCGATGTTCTTGTAAAAAGGGTTTTTTAACTCTTGGGCGTTTTTGTTTGGATCAAAATGAGTGCGCTCTTGAGCTTCACAATTGCCAGGAAGACGCTGTCTGTCGAAATACAGAAGGGAGCTATTTTTGTGACCAACCCTGTTCAATTAAAAATGGCGGATGTCACGGGAAATGTACAATCGAAAATCAAAGAACAAAATGTTTTTGCAAAGATGGATATGAAGGAGATGGAATTTCTTGCATCGATATAAACGAATGTACCTATAGTTTGGCTATTCATAATAAATACCGTTGCTACTTCCAAATTGTTACAAAATGACGTCTTGCGACGAAATTTTTAACCCTAAGTTGTAAAATTTTCAGATAGGGAATGTTAACACATTGCGTGTAAACAATAGTCCTCGTCCCCGAAGCGTCCCAAAAAGTTTTTTTCCGGGACGTTTCGGGGACGAGGACTGTACCCTCTGGTTCCCCGTACTGAGAGGTAACTTTACGGTATAATATTAAAATTATAATCATATTAAAAAAAAACTATAAAAAAGACTCTAAAGCATTGTGTGTTACCTCCCCATCGCCTGGCATAAAACGTTACCATATAAAATTCTGTGCCGCAATAATTATATTGCAGGCAAATAATTTATTCAGCTTGCGATGCCCTGTAGTTAATCCGAATTTAACCGGTCTGACCCGGTAAAATAGTCCTTTGTATTTGAAATGAGTTTTTTTTTTTTGATTAATTAGGATAGCCCATTATTTTAGCGATCACAACTGCGACATTGATGCCAACTGCGTGAATACAGTCGGTTCATTTAAATGCCAATGTAAATCAGGATGAGGGTTCCAAATTCCAAAAAGTCAAAAAAGAGAGAATATCACACACACAATCAGAATGTTGGCTAAAAGCTGCTAATTAAATATTTGAAATTAGAAATTTTATTTCTGGGAATTTTGCATTAATTTTGTCGAAATTAACAGCAAATAGTCCGTATCGAAATTTTAAACCGTCCAGTTAACATTTTCCGAGTTCCAGCCAAATTGCCTACGCATTGATCATTTACCGTCAAATTTTATTGTACTAACCCACACATTAAACCCTACTACCACCATACCGTATTAAATGGTCCATACGTTAAACCCACTAATGGCAAAAGTCGTTACACACTTTTTCTCCTTTTTTTATTTTTTATGATATTTTATAAATTGGCCAAAAACAATGTTTGAAAGTTTCAAATTGAAACTATAGTAGATTTTTAACTCTTATCAGGATACTTTGGAAATGGGAAATTTTGTTCGTATCTTATTGAGGATCCGTTAATTGGACGCAAAATTCGTATAGAGTCGGACAATCATCCAGATTATTTCCTTTTACCCGGAGATAGCGATGTGTACCTAGAACGCGCCGAAAGTATCAAAAAATACCAATTCGAGGTCGATGCAACATTTGTTATTACGGCCGGAATAAGTGGGAATATTGGGAGCCTAAGCTTGCGTTCTATGAACCAGCCTAATCGTTATTTGTGTCGAGAAAAAACAAAACTGCTTTTAAAGGAAGTATTATGGACTGGAAAAATGCCGGAAAAAGACACCCTCAAGTGTGCATCCTGGGTTGTGAAAAAACGGGAAAATGGCGGATGGATCGGAATAGGGCCTCAAAATGATGCGCAAGAAAATGAAAAATTCATGATTGTTGGGTGCTCGATTTTTAATCATTCTATTAAGGCCATCAGTCCCTTTAGTCCTGCCGTTTTTTTTGGATTTGAGCTATTACTTATATGACTCCTTGGATTTGAACTAAAACCCGTTATCATTGTTGTTGCAAAACAATTACACCACATAAGCATTTGAAATAACACTCTTTTCAAATGTTTTTTTGAAATGGGTAGTGCGTAGGTATCCGCATACACCATTTTGAAAATAACCTCCTTATACACAAGCCGATTGGACTCAAATTAAAAAAAAATTAACAGTCTGGCCAATGTGTGTGAAGAATCCAAATATAAGTTCCATTTGGACGGATCGAACTAGTAATATCGGTTTTCAAGGGGTTTTCAACTAGTACGTAGGCGTAAATCTTCTAAAAGTTTGGGCATAAAAGTAGTTTTTCATATGCAAATTGCTATTTCAGATGCAAACAGCCATTTCAAACGGTAAGGTGGTTATGTAGTTATGTGTGCACGAATTTTGGTCTTATAAATTTTAATTTATAACCAATGAATTCTTCACCTAACATTGACCTTCGCTATCCAAATCTAAATTGTATACCGTTTGTGTGGGCGCCAAATATCCTAGTTTACGAAATATTGGTCTTAATTCTGGCAGTGTAACTCTTAGACAGCCTTATCAATAAAAGTTCGAGCATCCTTATCAAAGTCAATCCATGGGAGCCCAGGGAGTTCATAAAATCCAGCGGTAAAAATAGTATCATGTTGATGGATGCGTTGAGCGGCATTGGATCATACCCACCCAATGGGATTTGGAATGCTCATTTTGGCGACCCCAATTTATGTCACTTGAATAATGGTGGATGTCATCCAAGGGCATTGTGCATTCGAGCTGGATCATCAAATTCATACAGGGAGTACCCAAATAAGGGCTGCTTTCGTGTTTTTGAAAAAACAACCCTAATTTAAAGTCTGATTTTTATTTGGTGATAGCCAGACTTATTTGAGCGGCCCTTATGTGGCTACCCCCGATATAGTTGCAAATGTAAAAATGGATATTATGGAAACGGAAAGTATTGCTCATTCATTATAAATGATCCCATGCTGGGTCTCGATGTTCGATTTGAATCCTACAATACTCCAAATTATTTCATGACTACAAATGATTTGGGTTTACACTTAAAAAATAATGATAATCTGGAATTTGCAGCTAATACAGTATTTACCGTAATTCCAGGAATGGACGGGAAAAATGGAGCTCTCAGGCAGGATTCGAAATTTCGTATGACGATTGGCTACGAGAAAAAATAATCGTTTGATTAAAATACAATGAGTTATTTTTATATATAGCTGAAATCTTGCTCTGTTAACCTTACCTTCAAATTGGCGCGCTTATTGGACGCTGGTTTAAATGGCGGCCGCTGATTGGCTCTATAAACCTAGGGTTCTCGCGCGAGAACATTAGCCAGATATATAAGTAACTCATGGACCATGAGTCATGGTATATATACAGTATATATTTGATAAAAAAGCAATTTATTTTTTTTAGAATCGAATTATTAGAATCCTATTTTTTGTTTTCGATCANATCGGTCAAATTTTTTTTCACTCAATTAATGAAATTTAAATATGACATTTGGCTTCAGTTTCGCACAGAAAATAAATCTTTAGCTCATTTCGTTCACAAGTTATTTAAGATCCAAGTTAAAGACATCGAAAATTTTGAATTGCTCTTTACCGCCGTATGCGGCCAAATATTTTTTTTTTTGAAAATTGCAAAAAAATCGCAACGTCCGAATTATCCGGAGCCCGGATTATAAAATTCTCATCTACTTCCTTTCTTACGGACCCATTTCCCGGTCTACCCCCTAGTCATGGTATATATACAGTATATATTTGATAAAAAAGCAATTTATTTTTTTTAGAATCGAATTATTAGAATCCTATTTTTTGTTTTCGATCAAAATCAGTTCCGAATAAATACATTTGTAGAGATGGTGACATGGCCAAATATTCAACGATAATCTTTGAGAAAAGCCCATCCAGAAAAAATTTAGCCGATTGTACATGGATTTTGGATGTTGGTTTGATAGAAACTTCCGGCATTTCTCTCAGTATTCCTGGAGAAGACGCTTTTTTGTTACATTATAATGGACGCAAGTCAGGTTTTCAAATAGGGTTTACAGAAAATACGATAATTTTATAAATCATATAAATCTACATGATAATTTACACATGACAATTTGTGCAGTCATTTTTAGGATTTTATTTGATTCGCAAATATATGTCGATTTTTGTAAATTTGAAAAATTAAAATCCCGAATTCAAAGCAAATTTGGGACCCAAATTTGGACCCAAATTTATTTTGAAGAACCTGAATAAAGCTACAAATTGGACGTGGCACGACAGACGATTTTTTTCAAAATGCGACTTTCCTTCTAGATTTTACTGACACCCATCCCAATGAATGTCTTTTGGGCAGCCATGACTGTGACGCCAACGCTGAATGCGTTGACACCGTTGATTCTTATACATGTAAATGCCTGGAGGAGTTTTTTGGAGATGGGAAATATTGTTCATATGTTGTTATTGATCCAATTATTGGACTAAACGTAACATTTGAATCGTACGATAAACCAAACCATTTCTTAAATGCGAAAAATTCTCAAGTTCATCTTGGATTATATGGCGATTCTGAATCATGGTTTATTATAACGCCAGCAACAAATGGAAAAAGAGGAGCCATTAGCTAGGATGTTCAAATTGAGTCTAAAAAATTGTTAAAACCCGATAATTTTTTATGATTTTTTTTTGTCTCGAAGCGATGATTCTCGATTGATTACAAGTTATTTTGCAGAAACTATGTTAAATTCGTAATTTGCGTGATCGATTTACCATTAATATATAGTCGGATTTCGTACCCAAAAATGACCGTTCAGATTTTTTTTTGTTTTGGGGTAAGGCGCTCTAAACGGCTCCTTAATTAACGACCTTAAGATGCGGACCTTGAGTGACGCGTATTTAAAAGCGTGAATGTGCAGTGTTGGAAAAGTTGGCCAACGGTCGATTTTTTTTTCTAATGCCCAACGCTTCCAACACTGGTGAATGTGTCACTAATCGGACTGAATAGGTACATGTATAACTAACTGACATGAATGAATAGCAAAAATTCTAATGCAATTAAAACTGAATTAATTGTACATCCTACATTAGCTTTCAGAGAACCAATGGTTACGTATGTCGAAGTGGACAAACTCTGAAAATTCAGAAAGTTGTTTGGGAAGACAAACCAACACAGGCTAGGTTGAATAACGTTTTATTTGGTTTATTTTTTATTCAAATGATTGGCGAGGCCGCATTACTTATTTTTTCAGTATTATGATTATTAGAATCATAACCTTAATATTAAATGTGTGTTAATAATATTGACGTAATTTTCAACCAATAAAACGAAACTTGTGGACAGTTGCTCTTGGCTTCTCGATACAGGATATGCAGGCGGAAAAAGTGTATCATTTCGGTCGATAGAGGCGCCAGACGTTTTTATGAGTCATCGGGGAAATGGAGTTATAGATCTCGTTAACACGGCGAAAAATTTGGAAACCAATATGTGGAATTCGATAACATTCGATATCAGATTGACTGGTTTTGATCCCTGCGAGTTAAATAACGGTGGATGTCATGTAAGTTACGCGAATTGTGAAAAGAAAAACGGGCGAGCAGACTGCAAATGTAAGATGTGGGGTTTGAAATATTAAAAATTCGTTCTTCGAGACTTCAACGTAGTCTTTTTCCACAATTACACAAATTTTTTTGTAAAAATCAAGAAATTACATTAAAATAATGTTAAATAGCATATGAAGATTGCCTGAAGCGTGTCAATCTCAGAACCGCCATGAGATATACCTACCTGACATTTTTTACATTCAAAAATTTAATCCAAAAAAGATGTAATTTGCCCACAATATTTTGACCAATTCCCCCTTTTTCATATCGTACTTTATTGACTATTCTTTTGACTGTTTTTGCATTTGTGACTCCCATAAGGCCGGTTATGCAGGTGACGGTAAAAATTGTGACCCTTTAACACATTGTCCCGAAGATTGTTGGAAGTTAAATTCGGAAAGTGGATTATGTGAAGTAGATGAAAGTATGAATTGTTACGAGCTTACTTGCGACTGGAATAGGATGAATGCTTCTTTTAAATCGGAGCTGTTTGAAACCAATCGTGACGAGCCTTTTGTTGGCAACGGAGTCATTCCGAATTTTATCAACGGTGCTTGGAATTTTTCTTGTGGACTCGGAGAATGTGGATAGGGTGTCTAAAGACACGTCAATCGTAATTTTGCAGATATTAGAAACCATANCTTACTTGCGACTGGAATAGGATGAATGCTTCTTTTAAATCGGAGCTGTTTGAAACCAATCGTGACGAGCCTTTTGTTGGCAACGGAGTCATTCCGAATTTTATCAACGGTGCTTGGAATTTTTCTTGTGGACTCGGAGAATGTGGATAGGGTGTCTAAAGACACGTCAATCGTAATTTTGCAGATATTAGAAACCATAACGATTACAGCGGAATAAGTCGAAATTTTTTGTTTAAATATTTTGTGATGACCTCACATGACCTCGATGTCACATGACGGACCCCTCCTTAAATGTTTTTGTGATGACCTCACATGACCTCGATGTAATATTTTTGCTAATGTGAAAATACACGTAGTTAATACTTTTCATGCTATTATTGAACTCAAAGGGGATAATAAACCGTAGAGGATGAATTCATGCAAAAATTAAACACGATTTTATTCCCAATTTTTTTCATAAAATTTGGTTAGACGATTTGTGTAAATTTCTACGTATTTCCCACCGAGACCAATTATTAAACTATTTTAAAAATAAAGCAAGTTTACGGGAAGACACACCCGAGTCAGGTACGGGTTTACTCGGGTCAGAACCCGAGCCGGGTTTCCGAGTGCCGACCTTTCAGTTGTGCACCATTCATTTTAAAGTCTGAAGTTCAGCTCTTGAACTCAATAATTGTCATTTGATAATCATAATACCCATGATTGTTCGAAAATTTATTCTAAGTTGTTTTATCCAACTATCGGAGTGATTTTCAAACGCGAAAAAAATAATGTTACCACTTTTTGGTAACGTTGCTTGACAGCGCGTCTTAGGCCTATGTGGCCTGTGATTGGTCTTTTTTGAGCGCGCTCGACCAATCACTGAAAGGCATATCACCGAAAGACAATTACTATTTATATGATATGCACTGAGCAGTTATCTTGCGAAAAAACGCTAATCTTACGACTTTGCAAGGACCAAGTTCGCAAGAAAACTGCGCACCATGTGTAATATTTTTGTATTACAGTCCTCCGCCTCTTAAGTGCCGCACTTAAGAAGAAATATGCATTTCCGCTCAAAATTCTTTTCGCGTTTCAAAATCAGGACGATACTATGTAGTTAACACTAAGTATAACGTAATATGGCTTGGACATCCTAAGTGTGGAATGCAAGTATCAACAAGAGACGTCCTCGGCGAAAACTATTTAATATTTTCAATAACCATCAGGCACGGGCCCGTATGAACTCGTCTCATTTTATCGTGCGATTAAGAAATTGACACTTTTAAAGATGAAAAAACAAGTTCAAAAGGCCCTATTAGACACTCAAATGGTGCTCTCCAGGGTTTTCGTGATTTTGATGTTTTCATTACAAATCCAATTCGCGCTCAGGTCACCTTTGAATGTGCATATAAGCAAGATGTTAAAATCAGCAGTGAGCAGTTAACTGTTGAATCAGTAGCTGCTCAGGGAAGTGCGATAAGCTTTGGATCACTCGCGACCGGATTCAGCATTAATCTCTTCACAGAAACGGGTCTTTGACCTCAAAATTAAAATGATGTACAGTCTGGCAATGCTAATTCACTCTGCATTTTTGATTTTATGGGCATTTCTAATGGGTCATTTCTAGAAGCGAACAATGTCTTACGTTTTCCACACTATGAAACTGTGCTCGGAAAAATTTTCAAGAGGCAAAATTGCAATTTAAGATTATTACTAATCTTCCTTTACTAGGGTTAGCCTTCAGTATGCGACCATCCAGTGAATTATGAAAGTTCTAAAAAGCGTTAAAGATGAAAAGCTTTTCCTTTAAAATCCGAAAAGTAAGTTTCACGAAGGCTTTTGAAAAAAAAAACACTAGTGAAACACATCAATTTGTTTTCGCGAAGACCCTATCTTAGACAAAAGTATGAAACTAGGTGTTGGAGAGAGTAGCAAAATTTATGTATCGGACATAATATACGTATCGGTCAATTGGGCAATTGAAAAGCTCGAAGATAAAGTTGGATTTATTTTGAATAGTTGTGATTTAACCTCCGCCAGCTCAGTTCGCCTTATCGACCGAAATTGCTATTCAAGTATTCTGGGAGTTAAGCCACTCAGTGACGATAAAGCCAAGGGTTCGAAGGTGGCTTTTTACTTGTTCTGGTTCTATTAGAGTCCCAATTTTCAGCCAAAATTAAACAATTTCGAACCTACGAAAAGTTGTTTCAAATCAAGCACAATTTCAATTTACCAGTTTTATTATAGGAAGTTTTAGGGTTCAAAATTTACCAAGTTTTTAAATTTGATCATTTCAATGGAATTTAGATAAAGCAACGATTTTATCTCTACAAAATTGTAGATAAATTTTGAATCTTTTGTAGCGGATCACAGTGTATGAAATTCGAACTCAACTGTGAAGTAAAAGTTTTTGAAAAGGACTTGAAAAAATATGATAGTTTGATTTCAAAAACCGATTCAGACTGTCCAAATTCAGAATATAATTACAAAGCTAGTTTTTCTAACTCATAACTTATGTAATTGTACATGTCTGGTAAGTAAATATTACTATATTTAAGCCGTTTTTGCTTATAAAAGCAGTGCAGCAAAAGCACTTTTTCAGAAAAATGATATGGAAAAGATGTACCTTTAAATTAAAACAGTATAATTATTATATACTGTATAGTTTATACCCTCTGTTCAAAACTGTAAGTTTTTTATTCTCCGACATTTATATCACATATGTATATTATAAAAGAAAACTTAATAATAAAAAAATCTACAAAATCGTTTTCATTACTACAATTTATGCCATGGGCGTTTCGGAAGAGTTTTATTTTAAAAAGATATAAGTATTACAACTTTTTATTTTCCAGTTATATTTCAGACTTCCTTCGCGGATTAAATATTTCTTCGATGTGCATGGTTCGCTAATTTTTTGAATTTTTCCTTGGCTGCATCAAGTGCATCGTCGAGCTCGTCATTGGTGGCTTTGAGTTTTTTGAGAGCCTCGATAAGGTGAATATTTAAAGCAGAATACGCCACAAAGAACGTGTCATCTTCCTTCACTTTTTCACTGACCGCAAACGGAAAACTATTTTGCACGCTCTGGGCTAAAATTCCCATTTCACGCCTCTCGACTTTGCGTCTGTAAGCCTCCTCTGTCGAACTAAAAATCCATTTTGAGTTTAAATTTCAAAGTTTAAAATTTTAATTTTTACCAACCGTGACAAATGACGGAGCTTCAGAAAAAACACTTTTTCAAATATACAAATACGGTCGTGGACAGTGTTGGAAGCGTTAGGCGTTTGGGAAATTTTCTTCCCAAAGCGTTGGGCCGTTGAGGGAATTTTTCTTCCCAACGTGTTGGTATCGTTGGGAAAAATTCAGGCGTTGGCCAAAGCTCAATTTTGTCCAACGCTCAACGTAATTTTGTACTGTCTGTATGCTGTGTAAAGGCTAGACGCCCCTTCGACGTGTTCTCTTTCTTGTTTAAAATAGTGTTCCACTTATCCGTGAAGCATCAGTGTTGAAATTGTTGGGCGTTGGCTAAATTGTTGGGAGCGTTGGGCGTTGGGAAAAATCTGCGCGTTGGCCAACGCTTCCGTTGGGTGTTGAGGAAATTTGGAGCGTTGGCCAACTGTTCCAACACTGGTCGAGGTAGCAAGAACGTAACACTTTCACTTGTGAAAAACTGGAATGTTCTCGCGTCCACTTGATTGGTCATTTGTGGTCATTTTTCATGTATTTAATGTCAAGTATAATTTGTTTAATACTACTAGACTATTATAGTCTATTATAGACTATTACATGCAGTTCGTTAAGANTATCTGGCCGACCTATCATTGGATAATAACAAGATAATGTTGCGCAATTCCCCGCTCGTGCTCTTATCTGGCCGTTTTTAGCTGAGAATTTCCCAGACAGTCCGCCTACGCCCTGCGCCGTTATCTGGCCATTATTACGTAACAGAATATTTTTTTGGCGAAAATGTCGGCCAGATAATGGCGCACCCGGTGTACTATATTTAAGCCGTTTTTGCTTATAAAAGCAGTGCAGCAAAAGCATTTTTCAGAAAAATGACATACAAAAAATGTAACTTTAAGTTAAAACAGTATAATTATCATATACTGTATAATTTATATCGTCTGTTCAATACTGTAAGTTTTTTATTCTTCGACATTTATATCACATACATGTATATTATAAAAAAAAACTTAATAATAAAAAAATCTACAAAATCGTTTTCATTACTACAATTTATGCCATGGGCTTTTCGGAAGAGTTTTATTTTAAAAAGATATAAGTATTACAACTTTTTATTTTCAGATTATATTTCAGACTTCCTTCGCGGATTAAATATTTCTTCGATGTGCATGGTTCGCCAATTTTTTGAATTTTTCGTTGGCTGCATCAAGTGCATCGTCGAGCTCGTCATTGGTGGCTTTGAGTTTTTTGAGAGCCTCGATAAGGTGAATATTTAAAGCAGAATACGCCACAAAGAACGTGTCATCTTCCTTCACTTTTTCACTGACCGCAAACGGAAAACTATTTTGCACGCTCTGGGCTAAAATTCCCATTTCACGCCTCTCGACTTTGCGTCTGTAAGCCTCCTCTGTCGAACTAAAAATCCATTTTGAGTTTAAATTTCAAAATTTAAAATTTTAATTACCAACCGTGACAAATGAACGAGCTTCAGAAAAAAGGGACAATTTTTTAAATATTCAAATACATATTTTCTTCCCAAAGCGTTGGGCGTTGAGGGAATTTTTCTTCCCGACGTGTTGGTATCGTTGGGAAAAATTCAGGCGTTGGCCAACGCTCAACGCAATTTTATACTGTCTGAATGGTGTGTACAGGGTGAGGGAATATAGATGCTAATCCGTTTTTGGTTCGCGAGTACGCTGAGCGAATATAACTTACCAAAAAAGGATCAGCATCTATATTCCCTCACCCTGTGAAGACAAGACGCCCATTCGACATGTTCTCTTTCTTGTTTAAAATAGTGTTCCAGTTATACGTGAAGCATCACTGTTGAAATTGTTGGGCGTTGGTTAAATTGTTGGGAACATTTGGCGTTGGGAAAAATCTGCGCGTTGGCCAACGCTTCCGTTGGGCGTTGAGGAAATTTGGAGCGTTGGCCAACTGTTCCAACACTGGTCGAGGAAGCAAGAACGTAACACTTTCACTTGTGAAAAACTGGAATGTTCTCGCGTCCACTTGATTGGTCATTTGTGGTCATTTTTTATGTATTTAATGTCAAGTATAATTTGTTTAATACTACTAGACTATATGTAAAGAAAAAGACTTCATTAAAGCAATATTTTATTGGTTTTATCGGCAGTCATCCTCACGGATGCACACGGAATAATAATGTTGGTACTAATTTTTTTGCTTTCGGTAACACGCATGAGCGGTTACAAGTTGCGCCGCAATACGCGGAAAACAAATCAATCAAAATCACTACATAATATTCCCCTTTTTTTTGGATTTGTTTTTCGGGTATNAAAAAAAAATGACACTGAAAATTTTCCTGTAATTTACTATTTTCATCATTTTTTTACTCGGATAATTTTGAAAATTTTATAAAACCCAGACCTGCATTGTAATATATCGACCTCTAATTCACGACTTAACTATTCGAAAATTTTATATATATTATACAAAATTCACTCTAGCGCCGTAAGTATTTCCGTTATTAAGCGTAACTTTTCTCAGAGTTTTTTTGTATCAATCACAAACTGCATTTATTATTATGTGGCGGTGTAAAACTTGAACGATGCTCGGCGGTGTTCAAAAAATCAAAGAAGGTTTATTGAAGTAAGATTTATATCTCAAGTCTGGTTATCGTGAGCACCATATGTTATTATGGATCACGGCGGTTAATCCCGCGATTACGGATCTAACAGAAATTTATTTCGAAATTTCATATACTGTAACAAACGAGACCAATTAACTTCCAAGGAAAAATACGCGATACTTATCACGAATTGCGATAAAATTGTTGGCTGAACTTAAGGTCTATTACTAATCAAACTATAAGTGTTAATCCGTTGTATGTTTGCATTTATCACAGACGGTTCTAATAATTAAATGTTAGTTTGCCATAATGGGTAGCACGCTACCCAAAAAAATCGTTCAATACCGTACGGTCACAATAAACAAAGAAGGTTACAGTATTCATGAGAGAAATAGCGTTTATTTATATTACAGCAGTAATTTTTGTATTAGTTTCAGTGAAACGGGGTTCGAGTTAGTTTTCGAGAGAAAAAATATTTTTTATCGGATTCTCCGTGCAAAACTGTACCATGACTCCAAATTTCAGCTATTTAGCTTGTTGTCAGATCTTTAAAAACCATTTTCAATTCTCGCTTGCCAACCCTACATGGGCGTTACGGAAGAGTTTTATTTTAAAAAGATATAAGTATTACAAATTTTTATTATCAAGTTCTATTTCAGACTTCCTTCGCGGATTAAATATTTCTTCGATGTGCATGGTTCGCCAATTTTTTGAATTTTTCGTTGGCTGCATCAAGTGCATCGTCGAGCTCGTCATTGGTGGCTTTGAGTTTTTTGAGAGCCTCGATGAGGTGCATATTTAAAGCAGAATACGCCACAAAGAACGTGTCATCTTCCTTCACTTTTTCACTGACGGCAAACGGAAAACTATTTTGGACGCTCTGGGCTAAAATTCCCATTTCACGCCTCTCGACTTTGCGTATGTAAGCTTCCTCTGTCGAACTAAATATCCATTTTGAGTTTAAATTTCAAAGTTTAAAATTTTAATTACCAACCGTGACAAATGACCCAGCTTCAGAAATAGGGCACCTTTTTTAAGTATTCAAATACAGTCGTGGACAGTGTTGGAAGCGTTGGGTGTTTGGGAAATTTTCTTCCCAAAGCGTTGGGCGTTGAGGAAATTTGGAGCGTTGGCCAACTTTTCCAACACTGATCAAGGAAGCAATAACGTAACACTTTCACTGGTGAAAAACTGTAATGTTCTCGCGTCCACTTGATTGGTCATTTTTGGTCATTTTCATGTATTTAATGTCAAGTATAATTTGTTTAATACTACTAGACTATAGTCTATCACTGATACCGTAGTGATACGGTAAAAATGACGTCCCAACTTGGGACGCCCAAGTGAGAAAGTTTGTCGTGGGAAAGTTTGGTTGGATGTCGACTATTTCCCAAAATGCGTTACGCTCCCGCTTCCACGATTGTAATTTAATTTTGCAAAAATATAACTCACTTTTTATTTGGGTAACGGTATTTGAATGTAACAACTTATTTTGATTAACGATAACTTGTTGACAAAAATTTGTCGAATCAACAAACGGACATCAGATTCGTGTCTTTCGCGTAAAACGAAGTAAAACATGTTTCCAAAAAATACTAAATACCATGTTCTCAACCAGAGGTCGGCATAAGTGAGAAAAAAAATAAGCTGTGCTGGGCTGTCCTCTCGGGCTCGAAAAAAAAACTCGAGCTGCGCTCGGCTTTGCTCTCAAAATTTTGATGAGCTGTGCTCGCCTCGGCTGCCCAGTCCACGAACTGCCCAGAGCAGTTCACTTGAACTGGGAAGGCAAGCTGTCTGTTGCCGAGCCTTGTTCTCAACTTTAAAGTGATCTATGTTTCCCTCTGATTGAAGAAGTTAGGGAAACAAATAAATTTAGGTTTTTGCGAAATTCGTCCGTAATCACAATTTTCTTTCCCAAATTGATCACAATGTCATGTGACAAGTCATTTTGACATGCCTCATGCCGTGTTAATTTTAGGGTTCGACGGTGAACAACTTTCACGTACGTCGGAATTCGAGAAAAACTATCTGTTAACCATATCCTTTGATAGCATTTATTTTATCAAGGACATCTGGAGTATTAACCGGACTGATGTTATTTTTCACTCGTTCATCACTCAATTGTCTGATTGTCCCAGTATTTGTCAACTGCCAAAAATGCCCAGCCGCGAACGAGTCTTCATCAACAAAAATCATCGAGCCGGTATCATGAGGGTGGAAAATTGTCATCGAATTACCACTAATGCCAAAACCGGCAGATTCCGAGTTAAGTTGAGAGCAAATGAGCGCCGGCTCACAGTTAACCCCGCCATTTTCTTTACGCATCGGACACCGATCATCCATTTGGGCGAATTTGGCTCGTTTATTAATTGTACAATATCCAGTTGTGTCTGATATACCACGTACTCCAATATACTTTGCCTCTAAACTGTTCGTTACACAATAGTTTGTGTTATTTACGATTTTTTCGAAAATAAATACATTTCGGAAAAAATCACCAAGAAATATTTTTACAGAATACATGCCCTTAACAGGCGTACGTAATGAAATATTTACCAATTACACTGCCACAACCGCTAGCACATGGTTCTTCTTGAGTAGGATGTCCGGGACAGCCAAAGCTGCCCGCTCGACCATTTTGGGCCGTTCGTTGACGCACTTTAGTTGCACTTGGATCATCACCAGCGCACGAACAACCATAAAGATCCCACTCGCTCCATGAAGTCTATATAGGGTTCACGAATTTTAAAGTTAGGGATTATCCCCAGACGTGAAAAGTCTACAAGTCAAAATGCGTAAAAAAGTAAAAATGAAAAATTCGTAAAAAAAGTAAAAAAGTAAATTTGAAATCGTTTTGTGGCGAAAGGTAAATGAAGTGCACATACATTTGTATTCAGTTTTATTTGACTTCAAAAAAAAACATTTTACTAATCATCATGGTATATTTTGTTTTTCAAGAAAAGTTTATACAGCTAAGATTAGGCATTAAAAACCTCTTTATTACAATTTGTAAGAGGAAAAGGTTTTAATCTAGCAAGCGAATCAGCGTCAAATTACACGTCAAACAAGTAAAAACATAGGATCGTATCAAAATTTACGTCTTTAACTTTGAAACCCTAAATCCATGAGCAACACTCATGAGTATAACAATCTTTTGTCTTCTGAATATCTCCAGAGCAATGAGAATTATATTCAGAAGCGCATTTTCCTTCATAGCAACAGGCGCGTGTTGAACTTTTTTTTCCGGTGCCACATGGCACATTACACTCCGTTGACCATTCGGACCACTCACCCCAAGCTGGGGGACAGTGTGCCGCTTGGCACTCCTCTGTCATTTCTTCGTCTCCATTGCAAAATTCATTGTCAACGGAAATGCCCGATGGAACGTGACATTGTTTCCGCTTAGTTGCCGTTCCCGGACCACAACTAGCTGAGCAAAATGTAGGACTCCAAGCAGACCACACTAAAGTTACCTTTTAGTAATGTTCGGGAATGTCAGCGTGCGATGAACCGTTAATCGTGAAAGTGGACTCAATTAATATAAAACTCGAACTAAATAATATCTAAATGAGAATTTCCCCTTAATTTGTACATTTTTGATACGCCAGCGAATGAGAATTTACAAGCACTAAGATTGAACCAGTGACTTCTTCACCCCACAGATGTGCCAAGTACTCTAACCACTGCGCTAACTCGGGACGAATCTTGTTTTGAGTGGTACTCTAATATAGGGAAAACCGTTACAAAGACAAGTTTTTGAATAACGCTATCTAGGTAGTACCGGGAGCGCTTCAATTGGTGCGCGCGATCTTTTGGTTCTAAAGCTTCTTTTGGTTCTAAAGCTTCTTTTGGTTCAAAAGCTTCTTTTGGTNACCAAAAGAAGCTTTTGAACCAAAAGAAGCTTTAGAACCAAAAGAAGCTTTAGAACCAAAAGATCGCGCGCACCAATTGAAGCGCTCCCGGTAGTACCTACCCACCCTTATTCTAAAACTGCCTGTACCAATTGGTACCCATCCCATATTTTGGTTTATTACCTCCACACCCGCTTTGCCAAATTCCGGGTGCTTTACATTCTTTTATTTTTTCTACTTGAATTTCTCCGGCACACATTCCAACCAACGTTTCATCTGGTACACCTTCTATACGACAGACACGTTCACTAATCATAACGCCGCTACCGCAGGTCACGGAACAAGCTTGCCATTCACCCCATTGGGTCCACTCTGAAAACAGATTTTTGACTTTTGGCCTCTTGGTATGCGTATTTAGCTATCAACATCTCGAAAATTTTTTTAATTTAGTGAATAATGGCTTTCTAAATTAAATTTTCGAGAGCCTCACCATGCCGTCCTAGGGATTAAGTAATTTATATACGTATAATAATAAGGTTAGGGTTAGGTGCATACCGTCCTAGGGACAAAGTCCTGAACGCGTGATGTCTCGCATAAAATTTGAATTAAGGTTACGGCGTCCGTATAAGTAATTCATATACACCACCTGCGCCGTTATCGGGTCACCCTTTATCGGGTCAAAATTTCGTATATGAAAGTAATTCAAATACGTATAATGATAAGGTTAGGGTTATGTCACATAACGTATGTGTATAGAATATATAGATTTTTTTGACTAAAATTTTTTGATTTTTTGTATCTTCCGAAATTGCATTTCGTCAATGACAAACGTCAATTTTTGACGAAAACCCAAAAAAGCAAATAAATTAAATCTTTTAATAAGTTTCCGTGTTAAAAAAAGTAAGTTTTGCAAGAAAATAAAAACCGTGTTTAAAATAAATCTCGCAACAAGCTTTCCGTGTTAAAAAATCTGTGTTAAGAAATAAGTCTCGTAATAAGCTTTCCGTGTTAAAAAATCTGTGTTAAAAAATAAGTCTCGTAATAAGCTTTCCGTGATAAAAAATAAACATCGTAAGAGGTTTTTCGTGTTAAAAAAAATTCCGTCTTAAAATAAACGTGTTAGAAAAATTCCGTGTTAAAAAACATTGGTCCCTAATTGGACGTTGTTTTTATTTCTTTGAAAAGCTTGAACTTAAATACACCCCCAGCGCTGTTATCTTGCAACTATCGCATGAAATAAATCCGCAAGATAACGGAGCGAACGGGGACATCTGCAAGATAACAGCGCAGGGCTTAACACATAAAGATAGGGATTCCTGGAAAATTGGCCGAAAAAAATCTGCAAGATAACGGAGCCAACGGGAAAATCTGCAAGATAAAGGGTGACAAGATAACAGCGCAGGGGGTGTAAGTATCTGGTTAGTTTTATTGAATCAATTTATTTTGAAATAATAAGGCTTAAAAAATAATTGTTCTTTAACCCATTTATGCATATCTATATAGGCTATATAATATAGCGGTACATTTTCTACCAACGGCGTGTCTATAGAACTGGTACTTATCAAAAATGTCGGAAGTCTCTCGAAAAATGTAAAAAATAAGGTTCTTATTTATTGAATTTGTTCAAATTGCTCTCCCCCCCAAAAAAGAAGGTCTAGACGGCACCGTCTGAATGGGTCTCTTGTCTTTTGTGGCGAAAGGTTAATCCGCCGAAATTTTCCCCTTTTGAGCATTCTCATTGGCCAGAAATGGAGATATTTCGGCGGATTAACCTTTCGCCACAAAAGACAAGAGACCCATTCAGACGGTGCCGTCTAGTCTTCCATTTGCGCTTATGTTCAGCTTGATTGAACATCAGGAAAGGTCCCAAATGCCTGAGTCTATACAAGTGGAACTTCCGTTATTTATGAAACGCCGAAAAGCGATGAAAAACTTTCAGAATTAAAATCCGTCTAGAAATTCAGAATCTACGATACGGACTATAAAACATGAGTAGTTCGGTGTTCTATTTATTTGTCTTACCGGGACATTTCTGTTTGTTGCATCCGACAGTATCTTCAAGCGGATCATCACATGTTTCTCCAGGAGGGATGCATTCCCGAGTTCTAGTTTTATTACCGCCACCACAAGATAATGAACACTCGGTGAATTGTGACCACGGTGACGGATACGGACATAAGAAGTTATTACAATCGGCGTGATCTTTCGGCTCTCCGACACATTCATCAAGGGAATCTGCGTTTAAACATTCTCTTTTTCTTAGCTTTCGGCCCTGGTCCCCACCGCGTCCCATTGTACAGCTGACAGAACATGCTTCCCATTCTCCCCATTGAGTCCAGTGTGGACACGGAAAAGTATTACATTTCTGATAATTTGTTGATGCACCAACACACTCCCCACATAAACAATTGCGCTGTTTATAAGGTCTACAAAGGCGAATTTTTGATTCACAAGTTCTATTAACTCCTATGGTTTTCGGTGCAACGAAGTTAGACCGTCGAACATCATTAAAAATACCAAATCGTTTGGAAAATTGTGGGTATGGTGAAAATTCGCGATTTGTTTATTTTTTCCCCATTTGTTAAAGGGGTCATGTATGAGAAATGGCTAGGTAAAATTTTTGCTCAACATTTTTTTAATTTTTTCAATTTGGTGAATATTTCATACTGGGTCGATTTTGGGTCAAAAAATGTTATTAGTCTATAACGCGATGTACCGCGGTGCCGTTTCAACACAAAAAATATTCCATTGGTAAAATGTTGGATTCGTATAAAGTTTTTTTGGAGTTCGCATTTTAGACGAATATGATATTTTTTGTGTTGCTGCCATTTTACGAGATCCATCTTTTCTGGTCTTCATTTTATCTTGGTTTTACCATTTCTGAATGTTGTGAATTTTTGTTTTTCACATTTTCGGGAGTGATATTATAACTATTTCATATTTGTGAATGCAATATTTTAGTATTTGATTTTCTACGGCTATTATTATTTTCATATAAAATATTTTAGCAAAGTCAAGTTTCTTTCAATTTTAACTTAAGATCAACTCTAATTTGTTCAGGGAAGTAACCAGTGTTTCGATTTTTTTCCTCAAATGTTGTTTTCGTCTAAAATGTTTTCTTCAAAAAATGTTTTTCACGGAAATAACACAGTTGGAGCCCCTCTTTAACTGTGGTACTCTTTTTGGTTAGCTTGCTACCAGTGTTGGAAACGTTGGGCGTTCGGAAAAGTTTTCGCCCAACGCGTTGGGAGCGTTGGGAAAATTTGGTGCGTTGGGCGTTGGGAAAAAATCGACCGTTGGCCAACTTTCGCAACACTGCTTGCTACCTATTTTCACTAAATCTTAATAGATATAAAACACCTCTAAAAATAATGTTATCAATCATAACTTATCATATAAATGAAAAGATACAACATATCTAGAAATGAATCCGTATGTACAACTGGGTATGCAAGCCCTGCGCCGTTATGTTTCACCACGTTTGTTTTAATTTTGGGTTAAATCTAAATTTTTTTTAATGAACACAGTCAACAGATTTTGCATCTTTAATGTATACTGTGCATGTACACGGTGTAGAGTATACCTGGATGTACGGTGTACATTGTACACCTCTTACGATGTAATGTTTCATGCGGTATCTTTTATTTGTTGCTTTAACCCCCGACCAAAAATATCCAGTAGACTACTGGGGTACTGTACCCCCAACCAAAAAGTCGTACAAACGTTTATTTAGACTTCATTACAAATTATAAAACCGTTTTCTGTTTGTATTTAGTTCACACTGTTTTCTTAATACACATGGTGCGCCGTTATGTTTCACAAAAAAATTAGAAAAATAGTGAAACATAATGGCCCGAGTGGGAAAAACTGAAACATACCGGCGTAGGGTTTAACATATAAAGATATGTATTAGGGGATAACATTTTCTCAAAAAAAGTGAAACATAACAGCACGGGCGGGAAAANCACATGAGCGCGACTCGCTGGTTTCAACACAATTTACTGCTTCTCCATTTAACTCCTCGCACATGGACAGGAATTGTTTTCCACCACCACAAGTTTGTGAACACTTACCCCATTCATCAACTTTAAAATCAAATTATTATATACAGATATGTACCTTTGAGTAGGGTGTAAATCCCAATCAATTACAACGTCAAATCTTTTGTTTGTATAAAATTTCTTTTTTTGTCAGTAAATGTGAGTTATGAATGTAAGTTAATGAATGAAAAGAAGCCAAAAATTTGGCAAAATAAAGAAAGTGATTTAGTATCCACGATAAATAATATTTAAATATTACATAGAGTCTATATTATAGACTACAGTGTAGTCACTACACTAGTATAGACTATAACTTATAGATAGTTAAAATACGTAAGTACTACTGTAGTACTGTATTCTAAATATAAACAATTAATACCTGGGCATAGGGCCGTATTGCACTTCTCCTTTTCAATATTACTTCCAACACATTGATTATTATCATTATCCAAGCAAGTACGACGATGGACATGTTCTCCCGAGTTGCAACTTCTGGTACATGGCGTCCAATCTGCCCATTTATCCCATGCTAAATATTAATTTAGTTTTACTACTGTGTGGTCAGCAATAAATCAACCAGAGCCGATTTTTACAAGCATTTTTATTGCTGCCAGGAGTTTTCAACAAAATGGTCCTTACTTTGGGTGGCCCTTACTTTGAGAAAGCGGATTTTTTGTCTGGTAGTCTGATAGCCCAAACTAGCGTTAATTTCCTATGGATATAAATCACCAAATTTAATTGGACTTTGTTTTTATTTCTTTGAAAACCTTTAACTTAAATAAGTATCTGGTTAGTTTTATTGAATTAATTTATTTTGAAATAATAAGGCTTAAAAATAATTGTTCTTTAACCCATTTATGCATATCTACGTATATAGCGGTACATTTTCTACCAACGGCGTGTCTATAGAACTGGTACTTATCGAACATGTCGGAAGTCACTCTCGAAAAATGTAACACAATAAATAAATAATTCTTATTTATCGAATTTGTTCAAATTGCTTTTCCCCAAAGAAGAAGGTCTAATCTTCCAATTGCGATTATACAAGTGGAACTTCCGGCATTTATCAAACGTCGAAAAGGGATGAACAAAATTTCAAAATTAAAATCCGTCTAGAAATTCGGAATCTACGATACGGACTATAAAATATGATTAGTTCGGTGTTCTATTTAATTGTCTTACCGGGACATTTCTGTTTGTTGCATCCGACAGTATCTTCAAGCGGATCATCACATGTTTCTCCAGGAGGGATGCATTCTCGAGTTCTAGTTTTATTACCGCCACCACAAGATAATGAACACTCGGTGAATTGTGACCACGGTGACGGATACGGACATAAGAAGTTATTACAATCGGCGTGATCTTTCGGCTCTCCNACACATTCATCAAGTGATACCGCGTTTAAACATTCTCTTTTTCTCAGCTTTCGGCCCTGGTCCCCACGGCGTCCCATTGTACAGCTGACAGAACATGCTTCCCATTTCCCCCATTGAGTCCAGTGTGGACACGGAAAAGTATTACATTTATGATAATTTGTTGATGCACCAACACACTCCCCACATAAACAATTGCGCTGTGTATAAGGTCTACAAACGCGCATTTTTTATTCACAAGTTCTATTAACTCCTATGGTTTTCGGTGCAACGAAGTTCGACCGTCGAACATCATTAAAAACATCGAATCGTTTGGAAAATTGTGGGTATGGTGAAAATTCGCGATTTGTTTATTTTTTCGTCTTTTGTTACAGGGGGTCATGTATGAGAAATGGCTAGGTAAAATTTTTGCTCAACATATATTTTTTTTTAATTTTTGCAATTTGGTGAATATTTCATACTGGGTATTGAATACCATCAGATGGTTTAGCGAAGTAGTAATTAACTTAGAGTTATTCACATATGAGTTTGAAAACCCTAGCTCTCGTATTTGAAATCCGGTGCCACATGAATAGTCACATTCACTCCATCTACCCCAGGGTGTATAAGTGGTAAATATTTCCGGATTTTGGCAAGGTTGTGTTCGTTCGTTGGACCCAGGACAATATTTATTTTCCATAGTCATCGTTTCGTTATTGATATTTAAACATTGTCGATCGCTATGTTCTTTTGGATCCGGATATTTTGTTTTATCATTGTATTTTGACATTTTTGCTCGTACACATTCGTAACTTTTTCCGTCGCATTTTGCCTGTGCCCAAGAGCTCCATCTCGACCAGTATGCTTAATAGAACAATTGAAAATGTACACCCTTCCCCGATGCTAAAATTGGTGTATGATTTCAAATACATGTGGCTCTGACAGTTAAACTTTCTTAATTCGTTGATTTGATTGACTAAATAAATTAGACCAATGTTAACTTTCTATAACGGGAATTTAACACTATTTTCGTACAGCAGGTCTCGGGAAATTGGCCCACCCAGGCGACCAATTTTGTACTGTTTTGCTCGAAAAAATCCACAAAATCACGCATAGCGGATAAAGTGTTCGTAATCATCCAAAGATCAATTATTAGAAAAAAATAGGTACGTTCTTTAATTAAATCTAATTACCAAACTTGTCCAATCAAAATTTAGCGTTTTATG
>SCLG01000304.1:0-17259 GCA_004367875.1 Oikopleura albicans | reverse complement strand
TAGATGATAACGAATATTTTGCCCGATACGCGTGCTTTATTAGGGACGAAGGCTTTTTTCGTGAACAACTAATTCGCGCTGTTTTTTGAAGGAAATCACTTGTAGGGGACACAATATTCGTAATCATCCAAACATTGATTAATAGAAAAAATCGGTAAGTTAAAGTGCTTTAATTAAGTATAATTACCAAACTTGTCCAATCAAAATTTAGCGTTTTATGACTCAAAACGTGTAAAAATTTAGCGTGTCACACATTTAGAGCCATATAAAGCTAAATTTTGATTGGGCAAGTTTGTTGAGTACACACCACCTAACCATTTGAACTAACACCATTTGGCTTAACAGTTTGGATTTGACTTAACAGTTAACACTTTTTTTTGTCTTTTTTTTCAGCATTTCCGCCTACGCACTACCCATGTGAATTAACAGTTTGCAATTGAGATAACACTTTTTTTGGATATTTATTACATTTTTTATCGGTTCTAAAAACGAATTAACTCCCAAGGGACATTGTAGCTTCCATATAAATGTAAAATGTTCGGCTAAATGGTTGGAGGTTGGTGACCCAATTTTCCAAAAAAATTAAGACTCCGAAAGTAACACACACTACCTATTTCTCTTCACACACACTATCAGTTAATTTGAAACTTGGCCTGTCAGCTCAGAAATGTTGACCAAACTATATAAACTAAAATTAAAATTATTGGTCAACGTATGCCCCCACGGCGCGCGCAAGTGGACTAATTTTTTTCTTAAGAAATGCTACTTTGCCGGGACTGAACTTGACTAGTGTACTAGTATAGGCTATAGAGTATAGCTGTACAAATTTGTATACTCACGACATTTTGGGATTTCACATGGTTTCTCTTCATCGGCGCTTTGCCCCATTTCTTCTGCGCAATCTTCCGGTGTGTACGCAACTGCTTTTCCGACCTGTGATTTGTAGACGTTTTTGCAATCTCGGCTTCGGTATTTGTACTCGTGTTGACCCGGTACTTCGCATTCTGGGCACTTTGTCCATTCCGTCCAATCTCGCCAGACCGGACAATTTTCTTTAACAGCACTTGTTGAGATGTTCCTGCATGAAGAATAGTCAACTGGCTAATAGGTTAGGTGACACGTTACTGCACTCACTTTTTAAAAGTAAAAGCTAATTTTTTGATAGTAATCCCCTTGAACAGACGAAAAATATGGCGTTTTATACAGTGAATTTGCTACCCATACAAGCACCGAGTGAATAGGAAACATTTCCAAAATGTCGAAAGGGTAAAATGTCTAAAATGTTTCGATAACAGAACAGCTTGTATTACCTTTACAATTTTTACCTTTAGACTCTATCACCTTTACCCTTTTTTGTCGACAAATTAACCTAGACATTTCACCCTTTAGAAATTTAAGAAATGATTCCGATTCAGTCGGGTGCACCGTGCCCCCCTATAGGGCCCTATACACAATACTTTTTTTTTTAATTTTATTTTTCAATTGCACACAAGTCATTGTTTTGTGTATGACCTGTTTGTTTACCTAAGGACTAATTTGCGAGATTAATAGATATTCATTAAAAATTCGACTTTAATAATTATGCATGTTTTTTTTCCAAAATTGAAAATCTTGATTTCATGAATTCACGTTTTTTGGCGTCACTTGGTGCGACCCCATAGGAGTTTAAATAGGTCGACAAAAGGCCTGTGACAAACAATACTCTTTTTATATATAAAATATCATACACCACTCCTTACCACACGGGTCTACTTGAAATCGCCACATTTTTTCGAGCCCGCTATAGAAATGCCCGCTTTCTCTCTTTGAGTGAATTTTTTCTTTTTCTTTTTTTTTCTTTTTGATTTTTATTTGTTTTGACTTTTGAAAACCCCCCAAAACTGTAAATCGCCACGTTTTGACGAATAATCCCCCTTTTTTTCTTTGCTTACCCGTTAAAAATGGAAACCCAAAATGTGGCGATTTCAAGAACTACCTACCACACGGTCTGGTGTTCTATGATTCATAGACTATGAAGGAAAAAAGGTCGCATCTGAATAATTTTTTTATGTAATATTTTGTACACCGCGGTATACCGGAACGTTATAAGTAACTCATTAGATATCATCGACAAATTCGAATAGTTATATATTTTTTTTTATATTTTTTAATGTTATACAAAATATTAATGTTTATGATGATTAACCAGTTTCCTTCTGAGTTATTTTCTTCGTCGAATTTGTCCATGCCATCTACGGTGTTTTGGAATTTAATTTTGAATTGTTTTATGTCATTTTGTAGTTCCGATTCATGAATCTTCCAGGATGGAAACATGGGTCTTTTTTTCAATTCCTTCAGCTTTGCAACTAGTTTCTTCACTTCTTCAATAAAAATGTATTTCGGCTGTGTATCGTAAATACACGTTTTGCAACCTTCTATGGTAAGACTGCAGTCGTTTGAATCTGACGATGAAGCAGATAATTTGTCATCTAACGAATCGTCATCTAACGAATTGTAATCTAACGAATCGTCATAGTCTTGAAGCGGAGGTAATGTAGACCATTCATCCCCTTTGCTTTGATGAAAATACGATGTATGCACTTATATTTGTAATCGACGTGTGCACATGGTTTTTGGCGCATTTATAATGTACCGTTTTGTGTGCGAGCAGCGGGATAGATTCCATTTTAACTAGTAATATTTTTGATTACACCGTTCAGGGAAAAATAAAAGACCGTGAAACCGTTTAAAGTTTTAAACTTTAAACGGTTCGGAGAAAATCGCTACTGCGGGAAAAACGCCATAAAATCCGTTCTGCAATAGCAATTGCATTATTTTTTGTGTTGTATCATAAAAATAAAAGTTCTCCTTGAACATAGATGTATTGTATTGTCCTAAGTCTCACCACGGATCGTCCACTAAAACTTGAACTTCGCAAAAACTGAAAATAGAACCGCCAATCACGTAAATACTGTTCGTGGTATTGATTTCGTTTTTTTTTCTGAAATCGTCCAATTACAAAGAAGAAAATTATTATGAAGCGTTTTTTAAAGATTAGAACAAAAAATATATTCAAAAAACACTAAAAAATGAAAAATTATATAACATCGTGAGCTTGGAATTGAACAAAGGGAAAAAGATATTAAAAAACGCTTCATATTAATTTTTGTCAGATATTTCTCCATAATACGCCGAAAAAAATAAACAATAGCAGTAACAGTACTTACGTGATTGAGGACAATTCAAAAAAAAAAATCAACATAAAAATTCACACTTTAGCGAAATTGCGTTTTATATCTTTGAACATTGTAGATTACCATCATGAAACCATTAGACATAAAAAAACAAGTAAATAGTATTTATTTCTTGAAATGTGTATGAGCAATTTCATAAATTCAAGTTTTGATCGGAATTTTCAAGCGTCAAAATTTCAAAAAATTTGATGGTCAAATTAACTTGACCTCACTTGGTAACAATAGCTAACACCAATTGTAATAAAACATCACATGTGTGACAAAAATGGACTTTACTGGTTTTCGGATTGAGTTTGACTGACCCTCCTTAAAAATTGATCTTCGAAAAATTCTAGAGCTTACTAAAAAGTGGCCTGATAATCGCAAGAGCGGGCAAAGTGGCCGGATAAAAGGGGCCGAAAAAACTCTCAAGCAGTGTATACACCACCTGTGCAGTTATGTTTCCACCAAATTGTTTAAAAAGCGGAAACATAACTGCACCGTCGGGAACATAAGTGCAAAGTGTGTAGGCGTTTTGTCTGGAATTTGTAAGCGGAAACATAACTGCACCTTCGGGGACCGTTCAAATTTCTAAGCGCAAAAATGCGCGTCTGAGCTTCTAAACATGGAAATAAGAGATAAAATGCCAAAAAAGCTTAAGGCTTCGAACCCTAGGCTACTTTCAAAGCCTAATTGTTTCAAAATAAATTGTTGTAATAAAATTTCCCAGAAATATTCAAAGAAATAAGAAAAAAAATCTAATTGAATTTGGTTATTTGTAAACATAATATAAAATTAACGCTATTTTAAGCTATCACTGACTACCAGACAAAAANATAGCTAACACCAATTGTAATAAAACATCACATGTGTGACAAAAATGGACTTTACTGGTTTTCGGATTGAGTTTGACTGACCCTCCTTAAAAATTGATCTTCGAAAAATTCTAGAGCTTACTAAAAAGTGGCCTGATAATCGCAAGAGCGGGCAAAGTGGCCGGATAAAAGGGGCCGAAAAAACTCTCAAGCAGTGTATACAAAATTTTAATGATAACCGAGTTAACGCGTCTGAGAAAGTATAGGCTAACTATACAGTCAAACATTCAACATTCATCACTTTTGGGATATTGACGATACCGGTTATGTCCGGATATATTACAGATAATTTAGGTTTATGGACCAAGGAATCAGAAAATGTTAAGAGTTTCTAATACAAAAATTAATTGATTGCATTTAATAAACTAATAGTTCAATTTTTATTATAATTTTTTTTTTCGAAAATTTTAGCAACTGTAACCCCTCGATAATGCATCATATTTTCATTACTGGCTTTTGGTAATTTCCAACAGTTCGCGTTAGGTGGTGAGCATTCGTTTGCCTGCATTGCGTTAATAACAAATACATCAACTTTTTTTGCATCTTGTCTACTGAATAACATCGTTTTTATCACTTCCCGTTTATTTGTGTCAATTCTGGAAACTTGCCAATGTTCGTTTCGAGCCCGGGTGATTAAAAAGTCTCTAACATCATTGGTTCCTCGGGCTTCTTCTAGCAGATTTTGCCCTTCGTTTGTTGCACAAGCCTTATTCAACCTATCTTCGTTAAAAATCGCTCTTCCTTGAATCAAAATAAGGTTGTTCCAAATCTGCCCAAGAGACCACTCGTTCATTGTTCGCAATATTTCTAAATTCTCGATATAAATTCTCGATATATAAAAGCTTTAATACGCGTATATGACATCGAAAAGGCCGATTTTTAGACTGACCCAAATAAGTCACGACTACCCAAATAGGTTACAATTTTTTCAGACAGAAATTGTAACTTATTTGGGTGAGTGACTGAATCACTAAAAGTCACTTTCGCGCGTTTGCGCAAAAAAAATGTTTGAAGTTTATTTATGATAGATTTTCGTCGACATTTTTTGCGAGAATTTGAGCCTGAGTAAATTATTATATAGATGATATAGACTTTATCGTAAATTTGGGAACGACTCAAAAGCTGAATATTTCTAAACCTTGCTGTGACTCGTCAAAGCGATCTCTGTAAAGCATAAAGACTGCGTGCAATGGTTCCTTCAGTAAATTGGCAATAAGTAGTTTGTTTTTGTATATATTGTTCGGATTGGAATCTCCAAAGCCTGGTGTATCAAAAACACGAATTTTAATGTTCTTTACGCCCTTGGATTTGTACTTATTTCCAAACATATAATCAACGTATGCATTGAGCGTCTCAGTACAACTTTTACTTGTTGCTGAAAATATGATTAAATTTGTAAAATACTGTAATCAGCTTTGTGGAGTTTGTATGTGGAGTTTGTATGTGGAGTTTTGATTTTGAAACATAAAAAAATAGAGAAACACAACATTAACCCGGAATTCCCGGGCCGGGACCGTAAGTAAAGTACTACCCTGGGATCGTTCAGCGTATACTGAGCGGTATACATTTTTAACGCTTGTCATTTGAATACTAGTGGTGCAATTTTGGAATTCGTTTCTGTAAACTATACAATGTATATAGTATACAACAAACTTTAGAAATGATTAAAATATTAGTTAGCGGATTTGTATTAATTAAATTTATCGGGTATTTCAATAAATAGCGTTTTGTCGGGGAGTGGGGTGGTCTTAGCGAACAAGGCGATTATTTTGTACGCCTGAACGGTATTTGAATTTAAAATTTTATCTGTGATAAAGCACACATAAACTTTATTGTCCGCAGAACACCTAAATTGTCTTGCACTGCCAATTTTGACTGACAGCGTTACCACAGCAACGCGAAAACGAGTAATAATCTGTTCGTTTTTTTTTGTTCTGCGGACTAATATTTGACACCAAAACACGCAATTTGCCAATGACCGTTGTGTAACACAACGCAATAAGTAAGCACCTCTGCCTCAAATTCCATGTCAAACAGGTCGGGTCCAAAATCTTCATAAAAAGAACCTTGAATTTTGAAAAAACATAGCCCCACTCACTAGCGCCACAAACAAATCAACCGTACGTTTCCAAATGTTTGTATGGCTGTTTCAAGCACAAACAGTGAAATATAAATAACGAGATCATCATATAAATTATATATGATTATCCTGTTTTCAAAACTCACAATATTACAATCGTAGAAGATTCTGGAATTACTTACGACATACTCGTGCTAATTTCGGACATATATCTGGTTTTTTACAACCCAACAAAGTGTTAACGAAGTAACTTTTTCCAGCCCCTGTCATGCCAATAATCATAATATTGATACATTCGTCGGCGTCACAAGTCTTGTCCGTTGGACTCACATTAGTCACAGTTGAGTTTTCAAGCTGGCCTGTACGATGTTTTACAATAAACATTGTAAGCGCAACATAATTGTCTCGCGCTTCCCATTTTGATTGGCCGCGAGCAAGAAGTACAATTTTTTTTCCTTCGCTTACAATAAGGTTGGTATGCGGAAAAAGCTCACGAGTGGGCAAAGTGCTTGATAAGGGGGCCGTAAGTTAACCGTAACGCCTTTCAATGGTCAAATGAGTCAAGAAGTATGAAAAAGTAAAGAAAAATATTGATGTGTTAAAAAATCGACTTTATTATCCGTAACAGTGATAGAAAAGAGTCAGGTGTTATAGGATATCAAACACCCTATTTGGCTTTAACCGTCCAGTTTTCCCCAGAAAAATTGACTACGCTTTGAGCCGTTAACCATTCGAAAACTCGTTAACCGCCCAGTTTTGAAAAACATTTAGAGGAATATTGCCGAGCCCTGGTTCACATGCTGAACTTCAATTACTAGTTATTTGGTAAAATTCTAAAAGAAAACTCTGGAACTCCAGAAAGTGGGAGAGAAAAAACGGTTTTAGCCGGAAAACTAAAATCCCTAGTAATTTTATTTTCTAACGAATTTGATGTATTACACTGGGTGCGCAGTTATCTTGCGAAAAATTTTTCGCGTCTTCCGCGCACGCACTGCGTAGTTATCTTGCGAAATATATTCTAATTAAAATCTTGAACTGATATTTTTCATAATATACTTGAATTTATTAGAACACATGGGTTCGATCAGGCGGTTAATCGTCCGAAGTTCGACTCACTAATTATTATAAAGCTTAAAAAGTAATAATAAATTACAATAAAGAGTGGTGAAATATCACAATTCGTTTTTTGGATTTTTCACCGTTTTTGCCTACGCATTGAGCAGTTATCTTGCGAAAAACGCTAATCTTACGACTTTTCGAGACCCAAGTTTCCATGATAACTGCGCACTCTGTGTAGTAAATTTTGATATCATTTAGAAATTAAGTTTGGTACCTCTAAGCGCGTGTTCTAATTAGCTGTCTAGAGGTATACGTATTAAACTATGAGTTTTTTTTTAGATTTTTCAACCTGATATTTTTTATATAAAACACGTTTTTGATAGAATTCCGCCCTCCCCGAATAGTTTGCATTGTGTTCCGTTCGTTTTGTCTGGACCTAAAAGTGCGTTAGTTTACAAGTATCTGAATCTAGCAAAGTTTTTTTCAAAAGTTCGTCGAAAAACTGCTTTAGGTCATGATTAATTATCAATTTTATCCGTTTGGCGAAGACCAGGTTTGACTACTAGCACAAACGGGGATGAGTTAAAATCACTTGTAAGGCAAACCAAGAGTTTTTTTTTTCATTTTCGTACATTTGGTTTGATCGAATTTTAGAATACAGTCGTTGAAGCGAGAACGTAACACTTTCATTTGTCAAAAACTGTTACGTTCTCGCTTGTTACGCATTAAAAAAAACNTGGCGCACAGGTGCCATCTTCCATTGGTGCACGCCTGAATCGGCCATTTTATTCGAAAATTGTTTTCGCTGATTTTTAACTTTTTCTTTAAAAAAATTTTTTTGGTAAGTTAAAATGATTTTTTAAATAACCATAATTAGCAGATCAATTTTATTGGTAGATTTTCTTTTATTCCAGTGAAATTCGTTACTATCTTCAGGTTAATTTTCAATATACAATGCGCGAGCTTCGGCTAAGGAGAGTTAAAGGGCTATTTTTTTAGATAAAAACGCGTCACTAAAGGGAGTCGCGTCACTTACGGGGGCGTCACTTAAGGAAGTCACCACTGTAAAACATTTTTAAAGAAAAAAGGAAACATTTGTATAGGCGGAAAAATATGAAACCTCAAAAAACGAATATGAATTGATTTTTTTTTTAACTTTCGGCTCCTAAAAATTTAAACGCTATTCTCAGTTTACGATAAAACGATGATGCCAATGATTGGTAGATAGAGCTTCATTTAATCATGGAGTCTCAAAGATTCTCAATGGTCCATTTTGAGCTCCGTTCCGAGTCTCGTCCGAGCAGTTAATGAATCTATTCACTGAGCTCAAAATAGACATTGAATCATTGAGACTCACGGGATTGTGAAGTGAAAACAGTCAGTTGTATTTGAGCGATTTTTTAAGCGTTGTGTTAAAGCATACGAGATAAAACGAGCACACAGGACTTCGAACAAAACCGAAGTTCGAACAAAACCGAAGTTCGAAAATTCCCGAAGTTCGAACGAAACCGAACTTCGAACAAAATCGAACTTCGAACATGAACTTCGAACCCGAACTTCGAACACAAACCGAATTTCGAACAAGCAGAAGTTCGAACAAAACCGAAGTTCGAAAATTCCCGAAGTTCGAACAAAACCGAACTTCGAACATGAACTTCGAACCGTACTTCGAACCCGAACTTCGAACCCGAACTTCGCACACAAACCGAACTTCGAACAAAACCGACGTTCGAAAATGAACTTCGAACACGGACTTCGAACACGGACATCTACCAAAAGACATCCGACATCGGCCAAAACATCTGCCTATATCTTGAGTACCCAACGGAACTTCGAACAGAACGGAACTTCGAACAAAACCGAACTTCCGAGAAGACCGAACTTCGAACAAGACCGAACTTCGAACAAGACCGAACTTCGAACATAACCGAACTTCGAACAAAACAGAACTTCGAACAAGACCGAACTTCGAACATAACCGAACTTCGAACAAAACAGAACTTCGAACAAAACCGAACTTCGAACATAACCGAACTTCGAACAAAACAGAACTTCAAACATAACCGAACTTTGAACAAAACAGAACTTCAAACAAAACCGAACTTCGAACAAAACCGAACTTCGAACATAACCGAACTTCGAACATAACCGAACTTTGAACAAAAACAGAACTTCGAACAAAACCGAACTTCGAACACAAATATTTCTGACACGGATTCCGAAACTAAAGTTCGAAAAAATCGAACTTCGAACAAAACCGAACTTCGAACATAACCGAACTTTGAACAAAATAGAACTGTTTTCTGACACGGATTCCGAAACTAAAGTTCGAAAAAACCGAACTTCGAACAAAACCGAACTTCGAACACAAATAATTCTGACACGGATTCCGAAACTAAATATCGAAAAAACCGAACTTCGAACAAAGCCGAACTTCGAACAAAACAAAAGTTCGAACAAAATCGAAATTCGAACATAAATAATTTTTTGACACGGATTCCAGAACTGAAGTTCGAACAAAACAGAAATTCGAACATAAATAATTTTCTGACAGGGATGCCAAAGTTAAAACTCTGGAAAACTTGAACAAAAAAAAATGTTATCTTAAATGCAAATAGGCTTTTTCTCTAGATTTAAATTCCAAATTGACAAATAAAATGAGCAAATGCTTCATTTTGTACGCGTATCATAATAGAACAATATATCGAACAAAAAAAAATTGGAAGCAGTTAGTGTTGATTATTGTGACAAAAACTGTTGTACTTTTATGTCATCAAACTCGAAAAAAATACAAAGAGTTTACGGATAAAGTGGAAAAAAGTTTGAAGAGTTAAGGGGACGAACGGAAAAAATTGAAAATTAACGGGGTGCAAATAGCGGTGGATCTGGTGTGATTTTATTTTTAATTTTTTTTTTTGCAAGACTTTGAGCGAACGCAAAACATTTTAACAGTTTATCCGAAAATTTAACACATATACGGAAGCCTCAATGGCCTTTTGGAGTTAATGTGTTTTCAGAACTGATAGAAAAATGTAATAAATATCCAAAAAAGTGTTATCTCAATTGCAAACTGTTATTTCACATGGGTAGTGCGTAGGCGGAAATGCTGGAAAAATAGCAAAAAAATCACAAAAATAGTGTTATTTTAACTGCAAACTGTTATCTCAAATACAAAGTTACCTGTCCAACTGTTAACCGTCCATTTTGGGCTTTATTCAGAACTAACGCCTAAATGGTGCGCCCTTAACCGTCCAGTTTCCATTAACCGGTCGTTTTTCAGAAGGTTATTTTGAATATTTTCATTTTCTTTCTCCTATATTATATAGGCTATATATAGGCTATATAGCAATTGTTTATAGTTTTTCAATATTCAATTGAGTCAAAAAAGATTTTTTACAGTTTTTCAATATTCAATTGAGTCAAAAGTATGAAAAATTATATTGATTCGTTCAGAAATCGACCGTATCATCCGTTACAGTCGTAGGAGGTACAAGTAATAGGAGATCAAATGATTTCATAAAAATGCCGGTGACCGTCGAATTTCGATTTTTAAAATTTCCGAAAAAAATATTGCCTACGCATTGACCCGTTTGCTGTCTAAATAATTCATGATCTTGAATATGTTATGTTTTGTTCACAATTGAATAAGGTTTTCAAAAACCGACCCCTTAATTAGAGTTTTGTTTCAAAACCTACTGGAGATTGGAGTCTTCCGACTCTGAATTATTTGAGAAAGCTTTTTTGCTAAAGAAATTAGAAGTCCAATTTTGGGTAAACAATTCCGTTTGGGGTCGAAACGGGACTTTGAGTGAAAATCGCAATACCACGCAGAATTTCGGTCCGAAGTTCGGTTTTGTTAGAACTCCGTGTTCGAAGTTCGGTTTTGTTCGAAGGTCTGGTTCAAAGTTCGGGTTCCAACTTCGGTTTTGTTCGAAATCCGCGTTCGAAGTTCTGTTTCGAAGTTCGGTTTTGTTCGAAGTTCTGGTTCGAAGTTCTGGTTCGAAGTTCGGGTTCGAACTCCGGTTTTGTTCGAACTCCGTGTTCGAAATTCGGTTTTGTTCGAAGGTCTGGATCGAAGTTCGGTTTCGAAGTTCGGTTTTGTTCGAACTCCGTGTTCGAAGTTCGGTTTTGTTCGAAGTTCTGGTTCGAAGGTCGGTTTTGAAGTTCGGTTTTGTTCGAACTCTGTGTTCGAAGTTCGGTTTTGTTCGAAGTTCTGGTTCGAAGTTCGGGTTCGAAGTTCGGTTAGGGTTAAATATTTTATAAGATCAAAAATTCAAATTCAAGTCTCAATACGCGTGTGGGGTACCAGAGCGCACGAAAATCACCGGAAACTACCGGAAAAAACTATTGATTTGTAAAGAAATGAACTATACGTACACTTTACAGAAAGGTTGCCAAATCATTTTCGTGTTTTGGAAAAGTGATTTATTCAATTTTTGTCAATTAATTGATTGAAGGTGAGTTTGTCCTGCGTAGTTATTCGGTAGGTGGACCCGCTTTTGGTGTTATCCGGCAGGTTATTTTAAGGAAAGTTTTTTCACTCTTGCGCCTACGCTCTGCGCAGTTATCCCTTACCCATTGCGGTAATTCCATCTACGCCCTAAGCAGTCGAAAATATTGCGAAATACGAGTTATTCTAGAAAATCAATATAATGTGAAATAGTGATAATAGTCCTTACTTCCATAAAGGGTAACATATACATATGTTTCATCCTAAAATTATCGTATCCAAATTGAATTTTAAAATCATAATATGTACCCCCTGCGCTGTTATGTTTTCACCAAATGATGCCAAAAACCGGAAACACAACGGCACCGTCCGGAACATAAAGGCGCAATGCGTAGGCGATTTGTCGGAAATTTGTATGTGCGGAAACGCAACGGCTCCTACGGGGCCTTCTAGAATATTTCGAATTTCCAACCGCAAAACTGCGCAAATAAACTGCCAAACATAAAAATAAGAGATAAAAATGCACAATGCTTCAAACCCTGAGCAAAACAGCCCATATTTCCAGTAAGGGCTTGGAAAAAATCGAATTAAAAAAAGCTCAACGTTCCTCAGCTTTTGGGTTTACCTTATGAAAAAGCTTAACTTTCCTCAGCTCACAAGGCCAGCTTGTAAAAATAGCTAAACTTTCTTCAGCTGTCGTATGTGTCCAAAAATACAATTTTGAGTAAAAGTACTTTTGCCTTGTTTCCAGTAAGATTTGACGGACTGTTACGAAAACGACCATTCAGTCAATGACGAAAATTAACAGGGATAATATTTTTACTTATTTTAGTTTTAAATTAACAAGGATAACATTTTTAGTTATTTTAAGTTTAGATTAACAGGGATAACATTTTTACTTATTTTAATTTTTACTTGCGTTTTCACTAGAAGCAGAAATTACAAGAAAAATACATAAATAGTTCTGAATGAACAAACTATAAGGGCCAAAAATATGTCGGGCGTAAACATAACAGCGCAGTGCGTAGGCGTAGAAACTGGAAATAATTTCTCTAAAAAGCGGAAACATAATGGCACCGACGGGGCTGAGCGGAAACATAACGGCCGGAAAGGAATAGGTCTGCACATTAAAGTGAAATTGTAAGATAACGGCGTAGTGCGTAGGTGATAGCGACGAAAAAAAACTTGTCTCAAAAATTGTGATATAATAGGACGAACGGGAAAAACTGTAATAGACCCCCTACGCTGTTGTCTTGCAACTATCGCATGCAAACAATCCGCAAGATAACGGAACGAACGGGGATACCTGCAAGATAACAGCGCAGTGTTTAACACATAAAGATAGCGATTCCTGGAAAATTACCCGAAAAATCTGCAAGATAACGGAGCCACCGGAAAAATTTGCAAGGTAACGGGTGACAGGATAAAAGCGCAAGGGTGTAACATAACGGCGCACCTGGTGTACCATGTTATTCTCAAAAAAAATTTTTTGCGAAAATTCGCGGAATTCCGCGGAATACTATTTTCTATAAAAAAGTTTCGCCGAAAGATTGTGGTGCTACCAGTTCTAAAGTTTTTTTGCCCTTTTTAGATTTCGGTTTTGTTCGAATTCCATGTTCGAAATTCGGTTTTGATCAAAATTCAGTTTTGTTCGATGTTCGGTTTTGTTCGAAATTCAGTTTTGTTTGAAATTCGCTTTTGTTCTAAATTCAGTTTTGTTCGAAGTTCGGTTTTTTCGAACTTCAGTTTCGGAATTTGTGCCAGAATATATACTTCTTCGAAATCTTGATTTCGAAGAAGTATATTATCCTTTGCAATTTTTAGTTTTACTAGACCACTTTTACGTTATCGGCGCGCCTCTCCCTCTACTTCTCTGAACTTCTTTGATTTTTTTCGCTTCGAAAAGTTTCCTTCAAAACGTTTTTTTTTTATTTTAACGATATATTTTTTTTCTATATTTTTTTTCTCTTTTCATTCGATCGTCTCTGATAAATTTGTTCATGCTTTTAAATAAATTTGCGAAATAAATTAATTGCAAATAAATTTCAGTAAATTTTTAAGTTTTTAGTCAATTATTCTATGACTTTTACATTTGACAAAAATTACAATTAAGGACCGGTCAGTCCCTTTGTTTACAAAAAATGCGTTCGGGAAAAACGCTATACAATTTGTTCTACAACTGCAATTGACTTATTTTTTTTTCGTTCTTAAAGAACAAGGCGTCTACTTTCAGATGATGTTATTTGAGTTGTCATCATTACTAGTATTGACCGCCTACGGCGCGCTTGAACTTCAGTGAAACTCGAACTTGAGCTGCCCATCACTTGAACAGNGAGTCGGGGTTGGCACCGTAACGACGATAGCTAAACAAATGGCGCGGTTAGAAACAGCTGGCCAAAGATGGTTCAGTCCCGAAAAGCCGCCAAGTGCAACCTATTGGGTCATGGATCGGATTACAAAACATCAAATCCGACACATGACTCAGGGGCGCCAGCGCAAAAAGTAGCTCCAAAAAGTCGCCGAGGGGCGCCTATTAGGTCACGAGTCGGATTACACAACACCAGATACGACACGTGACTCGCTAGCGCCAAAACAGAAGGCGGCCTCAAAAGTCGCCAAGAGGCGCCTATTAGGTCGCGAGTCGGATTAAACGGCGACAAAAGTCCGATACGCGACCTAATGGCGCCAGATGGTGGCCAGTAAGGCGAATTGGCGAGCTATGGGTGGCAAGTGGCGCCGGCATAACAAGTTGAAAACTTACCGACGGTGCAGATGGTTGCCAACTTCCCAATCTTCAACGCCTTCAACGATGTCAAGCGCCTTCATCATCAGGGCCACTTAGATGGCCGGATTGTTATCAACACCGGCATACTCGAATGGGTATCGAATGCCATCAGGACCGGCTGGAAACGGCTCGTCAGGCGCATCCGGCAATCGAAAACCGTCAGGCCCGCGCGGGCATTCTGGGGCGCAAACATAGGATTTCGGGCAAACGAACACCGAAATCTTGAATCCAGCGACGTCTTGCGTCCCAATCGGATAGGACGAGTTACGGTCGCCATCAGGGTACCGGAAACTGGCAGCGCGCAACCATTCTTCGAATTGGTCGCCACCGCCGCGGCCGCCGATTGGTATTTGGCGACCATCAGCGTTAGCGCGATGGCTCCACTCGCCATCTACAGACAGGCGCCCACTTTCGGGGCAAGTTCGAACCACGGCTTCGACATCCGCTCCGGTGCGCCAGGACGCAGCGCGCACGAAACCGGCGCGGTACCCAACTAAGCGACCAAACCCCTCAACGGTGAAGTGGCGATCGTTGTTCAGCCAGCGGTCGCGTAGGTTGACGTCGAAGCGATCGGACCCAGTGCCCACTCGGACGTTCCAAAACGGCATCGGCAGTCGATCGTCTTGACCGATGTAGCGCGGGCGAAAACCACCAACCTGACGCGGGCTTCCGAAGTGCCAAGGGGGCAAATCTCGCCAGCTCGCCTGCTCGGCCGTTGCACACGCGGATCGACCATTCTCGGGCCGACAATAGATGCGACCGGCGCGATGGTCATCCCATGCGCCGTGATGCGACATTTTCGTACAAAGTGTGGGCCAAAAGATTTCTCTGAAAAGAAAGGGGCCCTCAGTACAAGTGCAACGCAGAAGAAGAAGATGCGCCCCGCTCGTCACGGTCCGCCCTCAAGGGTGTGTAGTGGCCAAAAATGGCCGCGAACTGGTACGAGCGGAGTAATACGGGCCAATCGGGCCCAAAGTTCTCTAGAAATCGGCCCGAAATCACGTCAACAAATTCGGGCCGAAAAACAAGCAAAACATGCCTTCTCAGAAATGATTGTTTTTCTGAGAAGGTTTGGAGTCAAAGGCCTCGGCCAATCACAGACGAGCAAGGCGGAAGTCCGGCCAATTAGCGGACAGCTGGCGGATGCAACGAAATCACAACGAAAACAACGAGTGGGCGCGAGCCGGCCAATCAGCAAAGAGCACACGCGAGTTGCGCTGCGCATCACCACTTGGCCCGCCCCACGAGTGTACATTTCGTTTTGTCGGCCACCAACGGCGCTATACGCGCCCGACATCGGAAAGAAGCCTTGGGCCGAAAGAACAGAGTGCTGTGAAATGCGGAAGAGGCCTGCGAAATTGCAAACGCAGATCCAACTTAAGTTCAAGCTTTTCTGTTCACCTTCCTGTTTACCTTCAGTTCACTTTCAGTTCACTTTTGTTCTAGGGTTAAGTCACACACTCTCCCGAAGGGAGTAAGGGCACAAACCTGAGAATCAAAGATTCGCTTAAAACGTAATGGGGACCACGTCCTCGACCATCTTTCCCTCGGAAAGCTGCCCGCCACCGTGGTCCAGTCAAACCGGGGGGACGTAAGGCTCAGTTCAACCGCGCGCAGCTATTACGCATAGCAGCGCGGGCGGATGAGTAAGTTACGCTTGAAGCGAAGCTTCGCTCGGGTTACACTCGAGCGACGAGGCGCGAGTACATGTTGGCACCAAGCCACATTTCACGCGCCGCCTCGCTCGGGTAAGTTAGGATTAGTATTGGGATACTGTGGGACTTAACCGAATACATTCTTAGGTTAAGCGTTACAACCAAAACCGCGTGCTTTCCGTGCAGGTATGAAGCAGCACAAGCACGCAGCAAGGGCCGTTAAGGCTACTTAGGATACCTATCCTTACGTAATATACCAATTAAAGTGAAATTATATTTTGAAATTTTTTATTAATTTTAACCATTTATTGACTCGTACCGTACGAAAGTTGTTTTAAAATAATCGACTGAAATTTTTAAGCTGTTATCGTAAATTGCCGCCACCATTTTTTAAAATAACTGAATGTAGCAGCTAATACCCAGAGCTCGACAGGAATGGCAGATGGCCTGACTTGGCTTTTTTGTAAAAAAATTCGAGAAGTGAAAAAACTGAGCCAAACCAAAATTTTTCAAGAGAGGAAAAAACCAAGCCAATTTTTTTAAGGGTAAAAGGGCAAAAAAAAACAATGAAAATGCTGACACCGATATTTGTGCTAGTTATTATTTTATTCAAAGTTGGGTGAATTATTATCCAAAAAATATCCCATAACTATAAGACAGTTTTCATCCTGATTCGAAAAAAAAATCTAGTCGAATAGTCAACAGTGCTGCAGGCACAAATTAAAATCAGAAATATTTTGGAAAACAAAAACGAAAATATTTTTTTACTCATTACGGGCTTAATTACAATCCATATAGTATGGGACTTGCCGGCCGTGTCCTACGGGAGCAAAAAATAGCCATAATAAAGACAGGGACAAGTACACCCCTGCGCCGTTATCGTCTAAAACCAAATAAATGAAAACTGAAAGACAACGGCGTGCGGCTTTATATGATATTATTTCGGGCGAAATAATTCTTAAAAGATGAAAGATAACGGGGTGAAATATAATTGCGCAGGCCAACGGCATCCAGTCAAAGTCCAGTAATCTTGGTGATATTGAATAAAACTTGAAAAAATAGGTGGCAACATTTTAGGCATAGAACTAAAACCTGTGTTCAATAATTATAGTACGGTCTTACTAGTGTTGTTTGGGGTCTGAG
>SCLG01000303.1:318980-346311 GCA_004367875.1 Oikopleura albicans | reverse complement strand
CGAGAACGCGACACTTTATGGCAAGTGAAAGTGTCGCGTTCTCGTGTCCACAACTGTATATTGTTTGTTGTTACTTTAGTAAAAAGTTAAGCTTTTTTTCACACGTTATCCATCTTTTTGAACTTGGGAATACCTCCTAGAAATTTTTTAGGCAAACTGATAATGGTTTGTATTTATTTTATTCTTTGATGCGGTATTTTGCCCGCACAATATCTCGCGCGAAATCTTACTGCAGTGGGCCGCCTACTGTGGGCGTCTTATACTTTATACTTTTTAAGCGCGACGTTGTGTCCTAAACGCAGTGAACGAAAAAACATCACACTCGCGTTACTACATGTATTTTTCGTAATGATATGAAAAATACGATACACAACAAATTAGGGTCTCAAAGTTAAAGCGTGCTCAGATCTTGCACATAATCCAAACAAAATGTTTAGGTGCTGGAAGTCTAAAAAATATTTTTTACAAAAAAAAAATAATTCAGGAAAAAAAAATACACAGGTTAAGTACTAAACCGTCCACGAAATTTTTTTCAAAACTGGACGGTTAAGCCGGTAGCGCGTAGGCGATTTTTTTGGGAAAATTTGAAAAAAACGAAGTGGACGGTTAAGCAAAAATAGCCATTTTATATTAAAACTTGATCTCCTATAACACGTGATTTTTTTCTATGACTGTTAATTCTTACTAACTTAAACTTTTTTTACTCAATTGACCATTGAAAAAGTTTTAATATTGCTATATGACATTAATTATTGAGAAACAAAGTGAAAATTTTCAAAGTAATTTACTAAAAAACGGACGGTTAAGCCAAACTGGACGGTTAAGCCGGTAGGGCGTAGGCGTTAGCTCTGAAAAACAATTAGCTAAAAAGTGGACGGTTAAGCCGGTTCCGGACGGTTAAGTAATGGACGGTTAAGTACTTAACCTGTGTATTTAAAGCGGTGTTAGATTGTGCACCAAACGCAAAAAAGTGTTTATGCGCTCAACGTCTAAAAATTTTTGGGAAACTTATGATTGTTTTTATTAAACTTTATAAAGCTTGAAAAAGTACTAAGTTTTTATAAAACTTTTATATTTTTTTACCATTTACAAACGTAACTTTACATATTTTTTACAGAAATGAATAGAGATATTTTTTAAAATATTTTTTAATTTTTGTTAAACTTTTATAAAACTTTTATAATTTTTTTTATTTAACTTTTATAAAACTTTAGAAAGCATTAAACTTTTATAGAACTTCCCTAAATTACGGCCATCCTGGTTATAAGGCTAAACTCGAAAAACTGACTTGACTTTAATGTAATTTGAAAAAACATACTTGCCCTTATAACAATCTGGGAAAAAAATTAACCAGTAAAATTTTTTTCGACCATTAGACCATAGTGCTGGGGAAAAAGACTTTTTAACCAGACCCCCATCTCAGTAAATAATCGAAAAAGTGGTAAGATAACCCAAGCTTGGCAAGATAACCACTAACGGCTTAGGCGAAAACCTTTATATTTTGGTCCGAAAAGTGGTAAGATAACCCAATCTTGGTAAGATAACCCCTTAGATGGTGTAGTTACTTAAGTATGAGTTTATTTCGTTCGAAGCGTTTAGGACACAGCGTCGAGAGTTAAAGGCTGTACTTGCCCTCGCGTTCATTATACAATAGTCGACGAGTATCACAGAATCACTGCAGTAAGAAATCGCGTGAGACATGTGCGGGCGAAATACCGCGTCATAGAATAAAATACATCTGAGCCATTACCATAGTCTTTAAATTTTTCGGATTTGATAATAAAGCCGGGTAGTCACTAGACAGTGTTGAAAGCGTTAAAATGCGTTGAGAAAAAACCACCGTTGGCCAACTTTCCTACGCTGGTCAGCAGATGCCTTTTCGCTTTTAAAATTTATATGCACATTTTTGGAATCCTCTCGGTGTAATTAGAAAAACAAGCCCAAAACAATTTTATTTTGAGTTCAGTGCCTCCTTAATAAAGCCTGTATACCTTTAGCGGCGCTTTTTGTGTTTAAAGTATTAAAAACGAACTTGTTAACAGATTACCGTTTCATAAGAGGCTTATAAGTAATATCACTCAAAATAATAATATTTTTAATTTTTCGTCTAACTCAAGACTAAGCTCGCAGATTTTGGTATTTCCCGTATACTCAAAGAAGATTCATCCAGTATAACAAACACACAGTCCTGTACGCGAACATGGGCGCCACCCGAATTATTACTAAAAAGTCGACGAATTTTGAACCCTCCCGCTATGGATATTTTTTCCCTGGGTTGTACTTGGTTCTATTTGAGAACACGACGACACCCTTTCGACACCGACAATGCGTCAAGCGAATTTGAGATAGATATCATTATAGAGGGTAATATTAAAACAAATAAATACGATCTATCATTGAATGACGTCGAATCGGATATCACATTTATCGACGTTATAAATCGAATGATTCTTCAGGAACCGAATAGCAGACTGACTAGTCGGGATTTACAATCCCATCCGTATTTTTTGCTATCATCGGCGAAAATGGAATTAGTTGCAAAAATGAGCCATTTATGTCAAGAACAAAACAAAAAAGACCAAATAGCAAATTGTATTTCGCAATCATTCCGAAATGCGGTTATTGGTTGGCAAGACAAAATCGATATTGAAATATTGACAGCAAAGAAGCCATATAAAAATACATTGGCAGAACTAGTTCGTTTGATACGAAATCGACAAACTCATATGTTCGAACACAGAGGAATCGTCGCGAATTTGCTAGGAACCGATAGAGAGAAAGACGGAGCAAAATTTTGTAAATACTGGGAAAAAAAATTTCCCTTTTTATACCTAGAATTATATTGGGCGCATTGGCAATACACCGAACATCTCAAAAACTCAGAATATGAACAAAGTTTAGAAGCTGCAACCGATGAATTCGATCAATCAATAAACAAAAAAGAACTCAATGAGTCAGATAAAACCAATGTATTTAGTCCCAATGAAATTCAAGATTACCCTCAAGCTAATGAGCTTGTTGAATCTGAACTTAATGTTGCTGATAGTAAAACGACTGCTTACTTAACCTCGAATGAAACACAGGGATTGGATGAACAAGTTGAACTATATAAACCAACGGTCACCAAAAAGTTTGATGAACCAGACCGAGTGTATACTATTTCAAAAAGACAATCCAAACGATATAAATGGTTATTTTGGATTTTTGTTATTATATGTGTTACTGACGATCGATATCTGTATGATATGATAAAATTGGTTTCAGTTTATCATTTTGATGGAACTATCAATGAGTGTCTTCTGAAACGCTATCAATGTGATAGTAACTCTAAATGTGTCAATAACTTATGGTCGTACAACTGTGTTTGTAATTACGGCTATGTTAAATCTGACACGTATGGTCAATGTATAGACATCGATGAATGCCAAAATGGTGATCATAATTGCTCCACGAACGCAATATGTACCAATACAATTGGTTCGTACGAATGTATGTGTACCAAAGGTTTTTTTGGGTCTGGAATGCAAAACGATTGCACGGACATTGAAGAATGTACAAGAAATATGCATAACTGTTCTAAGAATGCAATATGTACAAATACAATTGGTTCGTATAAATGTACATGCATCAGAGGGTTTAAATGGAGGATTTATGGAAATTTTGGAGTGTGTGAAGAAATTGACGAATGCGCCAGCAGTGACCATAATTGCTCCTCAAATGCAGTTTGTACCAATACAGTGGGCTCGTACAAATGTATGTGTATTGAAGGTTTTTCCGGGTCTGGAATACAAAATGATTGCACTGATATTGACGAATGTAAGATTGGTGATCACAATTGCCCCTCAAATGTAGTTTGTACCAATACAATCGGCTCGTACAAATGTATGTGTAGTGAAGGTTTTTCCATGTCTGGAATACAAAATAAGTGCACTGATATTGACGAGTGTAAGATTGGTGACCATAACTGCGCCTCAAATGCAGTTTGTACCAATACAATCGGCTCGTACAAATGCATGTGTAATGAAGGTTTTTCCGGGTCTGGAATACAAAATGATTGCACTGATATTGACGAATGTAAAATTGGTGATCATAATTGCTCAAAGTTTGCAACCTGTAAGAATAGTTTAGGATCATATAAGTGTGCATGCAAAAAAGGCTTCGAAGGCTCTGGAACCAAACGTAATTGTAAAGATATTAATGAATGTTTAGATGATCAACATAATTGTGCAACCCATGCTAAATGTAAAAATACTGTTGGTTCATATGTATGCAGTTGCATGCGAGGCTTTGAGGGGTCTGGACATAACAGCGACTGCTCCATTATTGATGAATGCGCTGATATATCTCATAATTGTTCAGTTCACGCAGCATGTCGCAAAACAAATGGTAGCTATGAATGTATTTGCAAACATGGTTGGCATGGCTCTGGATTAAAAAACGGCTGTAAAGAAGTTGATGAATGCTTATCAGGAACTCATAATTGTTCCAAATACGCGACTTGTAAGAATAGTTTCGGGTCATATAAGTGTAAATGTAAAGCTGGCTACAAAGGCTCTGGACAAAAACACAATTGCAAGGATATCGATGAATGTGTAGAAAATAACCATAACTGTTCGCGATATGCTGTATGTTCTAATGTTCCTGGCTCTTTTACATGTTCTTGTATAAATGGGTTTATTGGATCCGGACAGAAGTGCGAGCAAAAAATAAAAATTGACCCTGAAATTGAACGTTCCACAGCCGAATTGTTGTTAAGAAAACCATACATTTGCAGAAAGTTCCAGACTAAAACTAATTTCTTACCCGAACACATAATTAAAGGATGTGCCGACTTTTGTCAAAACTTACCAAAAAAGAACAAAAATAAAAACTGATCACGTTTAAAAGCGTCCAATACAGTCCTCGTCCCCAATTTGGCAAGTATACCTCAATTCGACAATTATTTTTAAAATTTTTTCAATTACCTGAATTCGGCAAGTCCCCGATTCGGCAAAGATTTGCAGTTTTTTGCTAAAATAGCTCACCTTTAACTTCCATGGGAAGTTTATGTATATATACAAACAACCATTTTTAACAATATGACATTAGAATATACATTTCACCATTGTTTTTTCTAATTTTTATCTTTTCTAAATATTATAGCTAAAATACATGGTTGTTAGGCCTTTAAAAGTTAAAAAGACCTAATCTTCCCAATTCGACAGGTCTACCTCAATTCGGCAAGGATTTTTCAGCCTTTTTGTTGCCGAATTGGGGACGAGGACTGTAGTATAGATTTTTTTATTACAACAAAAGAGAACTGAAAATGCATATTATAAAATTAATTTATTATACAAGGCAACGTGATATTTTGCAGAAGAGTTTTTTGTCAATTTTTTGCGAAATAAGCTTTCAACGAAATAAAAAATTGCAACATGTTGCTCTGAAACAGGATTTCTGGAAAAATTCTCCGAGATACATTTTCTGCGAAACTTTTTTGTGCGCGATGCGGCTTTGTTATTAAGTAGACTGTATGCACATGCAACATTATTTTACTTTCTGGCTCGGGAAAATTTTGACTAAACGAATGATTTTTGGTAGTTTTTCAAAAATGATTTGTATTCGAGGTCTAACCAACAGTCTTTCGGCAACGTCTCAAATTTTGATTAATATTTGCCCGTTAGTTCGCTTATCAGGCCTTTTTTCCCATATAGCTAAATTTAAACTTTGTCAATGTTCAATTGAGTCAGAAAGTATGAAAAAGGATAAAAAAGGATATTGATTCGTTCAGAAATCGACTGTAGCATCCCTCACAGTCATAGAAGAATCACGTGTTATAGGAGATCGAATTATTAAAAATGCCAATTTGCCGTAAACCGTCCAGTTTCGATTTTCAAATTTCCCAAAAAATCGACTTCATTCACCTGTTAACCGTCTAGCTAAAAAAATAGTGGACGGTTAACGGCGTATCCTATGTAGTATCCGGTCACAGTGACCGGGTCACTTCACTATACACTCTAAAGATGTCTCTTTGAGCCGAAATGAATAATAATACGAAAATTGTTATATTTTTTCTCTCCAAGATACGATCTTAAACCAATTTACAGTTGTGGACACGAGAACGCGACACACGAAAACGCGACACTTTTTGACGAACGGTCGTCATTTACGAGAACGCGACAGTTTTCTGAAAAAAAGTGGACGAAATACACACCTTTTTCGGAAATTTCATGACAACATGACACTTTGGACATTTCTCTCAAATTAACTCTTGTTTTTATAGAATAAATTCCGGATAATTTCCGTTTTTTTGATATTTTTTTGATTTAAAATTAATTTAAAACTTTTATTTCAATTTATTTAATTCAAATGTTTTTATTTTATTTAAATGTTTCATATCATGATAATTTTCAATTTAAAATTATGACTCATCGTTTTTAGGGTATTTCTCAAAGTGTCGAATTCTCATTGATCAAAATCGTTTTTTTACGTTAACGGCCACTTTGACACTATCACCCTTATTTGCAGTTAACCGCCATTTTTTCCGAGTAAATCGCCTACGCACTGCGCAGTTAAGCGCCACTTTTGCAGTTAACCGCCACTTTTTCCAAGTAAATCGCCTACGCACTGTGCAGTTAAGAGAAGAAAAAATAAGGGATGCCGAGCAAAAAAAAAATCGAAAAAAAACTGTAACAGCCACATTGTAGTAAATGAAAAGTTAGGTTTTAAGATTTTTGTCCGTTTGCGCTCAAGTTCAACCGATGACGTCATAATCGCAAATAATGGCTCNCATTTCATTTTTTTTCGGTTTACAAAAAAAAAAGAAAAAAAAAGATTCGGTACCTTTTGACTTCAAGCGCAAAAACAATTTGGCCCTGGCAAACAAAAAAAATCTTTGTTTCTTCCTTAATATTTTTTCGAGCGAGCGAGTACTGTGGGGGCCAAATTGTAGTGTCACCAATATGGTTTGTGTTAATCCAGATTGACAAACAAACCTTTCCTATTCTATTGTTCACCGGATTTTGCACTTTTTTGACAGTCAATAAGTGCGACGCGTCGCGACGAGCAATGTCTCTAGATGTGAAGGTTTTTCGGAAATCAAAAATGCACATCTAGAGACCCCTGACTGTCTAACGTTTTGAACCATAAAAAAATTGCATAAACAGTTTTGAAATAACCTGTTTATGAGGTAAAATACAAAAAAAAGTTTTATAGAACTCGTTTTGGAAAAGTTGCACATTTAGGGATATTTACAAATTAACATTTAAAATCGTTTAAACTCGTTTAGTTTGGGTATCACTCGGCTGGTCTGCGGTCTCAGATGGAAAGTTCTATCGACTGGTACTTCTCATGAGTTGGTACCATTTTCCACCTGAGTCACCAACTCATGAAAATTACTATCCGAGACTCCAGACCAAACAGATTCTGTACCAATTCTGTACGAGCGGGTAATTTTGGTTCATTCCCGCGCACAGGCGTTTTTTGTAGTGTAACCAGACCATCTGATACTATTTTTTCTTGTACAATTTAACGTCCAGTAGACAAATTACCAGTTGCTATTTAATACCAGTTGCTATTTGATACTAGCTGCCGTTTTCTACCAAAAATAAGAGAACTTTTATTATGCTAGAATGTTTTGACATTGGTAAATTCTTTCGCACGTGACTTCCTTGTTAAAATATATACAGTACAATCCTCGTCCCCGAAACGTACATTTATAAATTCTGCCTTGTTTCTTTAAAATAACGCAATGAAGCCCTAAACTATGTAAGAAAGCGGGAGTATGCGAAACATTACTTTACGATAGTTTGTACCGGAAGACAGTTTGTACCAGACGATAGTTTGTACCAGAACACGTGAATACACCAGATGACAGTTTTCACCAGCAAAGGTAGTTACGCCAGATCCGTGGTTCACCAGACGTACCCCGCTCGCCCGTCACGGCGTAAATTTTACCGAGTTCACGACTGGTGACAAACTCGTCTGGTCTGCGGTCTCGGGCAGAAAATAATATATGAAAATTATCAGTCGAGACCGCAGACTAGCCAAGTGATACCATTTAGTGTGCGATTTAGAAATGCAAATATATATATACCCACTGCGAAATAATATCGCATAAATTATGCTTTCTTCATTTATCTGGCAGTTTTTCCGTTCGTTCCGTTACCATGCGGATTTTCAAGGCTATTGTCCGGGAATGCCTATCATTGAATGTTAAGCATTGCGCCATTATCGTGCACTTTTGTCCTGGTTCCGTTATATTGCAAGTATTTTTATGTGAAAGTTGCAAGATAACGGGCCAAGGGATGTAGGTATTACGTTTTTAATATCATTCGGGATAATATATACGGTATATACAGTCTCTCACCCAAATAAGTTACAAAATGACGTAATTACCCAAATAAGTTACAATTATTTTTTCAAGTCTAACTACCCAAATAAGTTACAATTTGTTTAATGATATACTGAGTGTGAAAAAGTTTTTTTATCAAAAATGAATGAACTTTTAAGGGTGGTAGGGTCGGTTTGTTTACAAAAAACTGCCAAAAAAGAAACCCTTCTTGAAGACAGGGCACACATTATGTAAGTTCGAGAACGCCTTGAGCACCTAAATCAATCATTTGTGATTCATTTTCTGTTTTTGCGGGAACATAAATATTGGCAGTGAATTTCAGTCAGACCGTGAACTTGGCAAATCCGTTTTTTAACTCCGAACTTATCGCTTAATAAATTTATTTGGTTTTTCTTGGAAACCATTCCTATAAATTATAGGCTATAACAACGAACTTTTATTCTTATTGAGAAAATTTTTGAAATAATTTTTTGTTCGTGAAATAATGAGTTTTTTTTTTGAAACTTCAACTCAAAATTGGCTTTTGGCCTCTCGATAAATACAAGCTACTAAATATATACACATATGTACATGATGCCAAAAAGACCAATTTTTAGGCCTAACAAAGCCAATTACCCAAATAAGTTACAATTTTTTCAGAGAGAAGTTGTAACTTATTTGGGTGAGGGACTGTATATAATATACACCCGTGATAATTTATCGGATACAAGCGACAAAATCTGTCCGATAATTGAGCAAAGGATGTAGTAGTTTGATAGTAATGACGAATTATAGGGCAAATCACTGTTATTTGGCCATTAATTATGGTCGAAAATTTATTATACAAAGTCAAGATGGAATTGTTCAAACTTCAGAGCTTCTTCTTCCAGGTAATCTATGCACTCGTCAAGAACCATTTTGTCACTAGCTATCAAATCTTGATTTAATGGTAAATGCATCAAGTGTAATAACGCGGAATCCGTTAAGAAAATCGCATTTACTACAAAATTTCTTTCTCATTTGATTTTCACGATTTTTTTTTTTTGATATTCATATGGACACTTGAATTATTAAAATATTTTAATAAGACTAAAAAACTATGAATTTACCAGTATTACTTCAGTTCATTTGNTTATTAAAATATTTTAATAATTCAAGTGTCCATATGAATATCAAAAAAAAAAAATCGTGAAAATCAAATGAGAAAGAAATTTTGTAGTAAATGCGATTTTCTTAACGGATTCCGCGTTATACTCAGAGTAACTTATAAATTACTACAGTGACAATTTACTAATTTTAATGATATACTACGTCAATAATATGTAGAATTAAAAAAAAGCGTCGACCCAATGTCAGCTCATTTTTATGTTTGAGCTCGAGTGGACAACGGTAGACCGGTCATTTTTTTTGGAGTTCTACATGCTTGCCGAGAACAGTCGAGCTCTGATTTACGTGTCACTTTTGTTATTTACCATTTCCTTTAATCATTCCTTCGTACATATTTTCACTATCATCAAACCGGTATTTTTCCATTTCTGCTTCTTTTTCCGCAATTTCTTTATAACGACTGTACAAAACCCACAATACAATTCGGTACTCTCGAGCCGTTTGATCTTCTACTCAAATTTATAGTGATTATCAGGGAAATTAAATAATCATATTGAAAATTGAAGATTTAAGGTGCGTTAACGAGAGTATTTAAACAACCCAGCGCTTCCCGGTTTACCCTGTGTATTTGAAAGACGAAAGTCTTTCCTGTGCACTAGATTTAGTGGCTCTAAGGAGGCCATGTAAGTAATTGTTTATTCAATTTGACTTCAAAATGGAAAAATATGGGGAAAATCTAATTATGATTCCAAAATAAAACCTGAAGGATTAGCTGATATTGAATCGTCGCCGTCAACAAGTCCGTTTGTGACTAAATGTCGAATAACGGTTAAGTCGAATGAGCAATCGGTATCAATATAGCTGGCTTGTTCCGCGTTCATTTCCAGCGCATGATCAACCCGCAGCTGGCACAGTTTTTCCGATAATGAAAGGCGCACTTGACAAGCTTTTACTAATTCGGCGGCAGTGAGTTCAATTCTTGGTTCTACTTGGGTGAAGTCAGACGTTGTATAACCGTAGCTTTGAACTGTTCGAATATTTTGTAGTGTATTATCTTTTAAAATAGGATTTGCAAATGGTTAGACCGAAAAGTACTTCTTATTCAACTTCTGATTCGAGTGGTTAACCATTTTCGGTTTACCGCACAGTGCTTCTGGGCACGCATACCAGATTTGACCTTCGAGGATAATAATTTTTAAAATTTAAAAAAAGATGAGTTTAACACGGCGGTTTTTGGCTCGGTTACATTTTTCGATTTCCGTTTTTTTTTTCCGGTTTTCACTTTTTTATAGTGACCGGAAGTAACTGGACTGACCGAAAATGAAAAATCTGATATGATTGTTCAGGGGAATTGTGGACCGGTCAAACATTAGATACCAAATTCATGATTTGCGAGTACCGGTTAAATTAAATAAGAGAGAAAAAAATAAGCCATGACCACCAATTTTTTTCGAAAAAAACTGTTTTGGCCAAAATGTTCGTCTCGAAAAGTTAGCTTTTAATATTTTTGGAAAATCAGGGCCAAGTTCAACGAGTCACGTGATAAATTTGATTTAAGGCCTTCAAATAGGCCATTTTTANGCCTACTGCGTAGACGGAATAACTACTCAGGGTGCCCGATAACTGCGCAGGGCGTAGGCGGAAAAGTGAAAAGTTTTTTGGGAAAAACCCCGCCCGATAACAGCACGAGCGGGCAAAACCGCCCGATAACTGGACGCCCGATAACTGCGCACCCGGTGTATTAGACACAGTCCTTTTTGCGCACGTTTTTTTCGAAAATAGCCACCGTATTAGCCAAATACCGACCATATTTCGCAAAGACTGGCTTCTAGCGGCAACAAAAGCAAAAAGGGAAAATACTAGACCGTCTCGACATGTTCACATTCGTACCTTAACAGCGATTTAGAATCAAGGAGGCTCTCTTTTCATCACACGCCATACTATTTATGAATATAACCAAACACTCCTGCACAAACTGTCATTTGAAAAAGGTGAAAACTCAAGTCTTAAATCTCGGCATAATATTGCTTTTTTTACGACTAAATTGCTACTGAAATTTCTTTCTGCTCGATCTGGAAATAAACATTCTTAATTTAATTTAGTTTTTGCAGTTTACACTCTACCACTGAGCTAACCCGATCACGGGTGGTGGCGTATTTAGTGTATTTTTCTACTCGGCCGAGTCAAAACGGAGTCGAGACGAAGAACTACCAGTGTGGAAGGGATTTATATACACCCCCTAACCAGTTAAAGTTAGGTAATCCGAGTCTAACTTCCAGAAAATTTTTCACGAAACAAATGATGTTCGGTGGGTTTTGGAAATTGGTAAGAATTGGACGCCTAACTGACTCTTATTTGCGCAATATTTTTTGTTGCAAAAAGCGACACCATCGACCATATTTGGCAAATTCAAGCCCTTATTTAGCAATTCTATCATACACTCAAACCCCGAATCGAATAGAATGACTCTGACCATACAGGTAGTTCTTGAAATCGTCACATTTTGGGTTTCCATTTTTAACGGGTAAGCAAAGAAAAAAAAGCGGGATTATCAGTAAAAACGTGGCGATTTGTGGCCCTAAATAGCCCTAAAGTGGCGCGTCTCAAAGAGAGAGAGAGGTGCGCCCTCTCCTTTCTATAGCGGGCTCGAAAAAAGTGTGGCGATTTCAAGTAGACCCAACATACATGTAATGTTCCGATCAATTAAATTTAGAATATGAACCAAATTGAAAGATCCTGATATTTGATTTATTTCTTGAAGGAGAACCAATGTAATTATAGCCTAAAATAACCTGCATTTTGTTGAAAACGAAAATCGATCAACCTAGGTTCAATCTTGTTTCAAGCTCATTTATCGAAGATGGTAGCATATTATTCATTCAGTTTTGCAAAAAAAACATAACCACTGCGTTGTTATATTGGCACCCATTAACTCCGATATATCTCTTTATAAGGAAAAGTTTCCGAAAAGTTTTTCAAAATGGCAATGAAACGCCTTCAGGATGCCTTTACCTTGTATACGTGTTTCCAAATTTCATCTTGATAAATTTCAAAAAAAAAAAAACAGTTGCATTTTCCACCTAAGAGTTAACTTGCAGTGTTTTTTTTTGCAGTTTTTTTCTGGTAAAGTTGTAATACAACGGGACAGGGGATACATTTTACATCTTTTAGTTTTCATACAGTACAATTTACACCCCTTAGGGCCTATTAGCGACCACGAGCGGCAAAATCTGGCCGACAACCGCGCACAGCATCTATTTTCACAGTAATCACAAACGTTAGGTCAAATCAGTGTTTTTGGGCACAAATTATGCTCCAAAATTTATTATTCAAAGTCTAGATGGAATTGTTCAAACTTCAGAGCTTCTTCTTCCAGGTAATCTATGCACTCATCAAGAACCATTTTATCACTAGCTATCAAATCTTGATTCGATGGTAAATATATAAAGCGTAATAACGCGTAGTTCGTAACGACGAGTGGGATTATTACAAAATATATTAGTTGCCAATTGATTTTCACGAAATTTTTAACAATATTGATATGAAAACTCGTTTTAATAAGTAAATTAATAAACTATTATTATTTAATAATTTAAATATTATTTAATAATAAAATAACAAAATAGATTAACAAAACACAGAAAAAAATTTTAAATACTTAAAAATTTTTTTGAGTCAATTTCGTTATTTGTTTAGGTACGGCGACTCAATGCCTGCTCTTTTCGATTGTTGAGCTCGTGACGAAGCCGCGGACAGCCCATTTTTATTTTAGAGCTCTAGAGGCTAGTCGAGTCGAGTTTAGTACTTTTCGGACTTATGCCGAGCCCTGATTTGAGTGAAACTTTTATGATTTACCATTTCCTTTAATCATCCCTTCGTACATCTTCTCACTGTCATCAAACCGGTATTTTTCCATTTCTGCTTCTTTTTCCGCGATTTCTTTATAACGACTGTACAAAACCCATAATACAATTCGGTACTCGCGAGCCGTTTGATCCTCTGCACAAATTTATATTTATTATGAGGGAAATAAAAATAAAGATTTTGAAAACTGAAGACTGAAGGTGCGTTAACGAGAGTATTTAAAAAAGACAGCGCCTGCCGGTTCACGGCGCAGCCTGTGTAGTTATTAAGACGAAGCTTTTTCCTATACACTACTACAGTACATTCAGTGGCTATAAGGAGACCATAAGGTTTATTTTCGAGACTAAAACTTGGAAATATATTTTGTTATCAAATTTGACTTCAAAAATACGAAAAAAATCCGTAAAAAATTAATTATGATTCCAAAATCAAACCTGAAGGATTAGCTGATATTGAATCGTCGCCGTCAACCAGTCCGTTTGTGACTAAATGGCGAATAACGGTTAAGTCGAATGAACAATCTGTATCAATGTAGCTGGCTTGTTCCGCGTTCATTTCCAGCGCATGATCAACCCGCAGCTGGCATAGTTTTTCCGATAATGAAAGGCGCACTTGACAAGCTTTTACTAATTCGGCGGCAGTGAGTTCAATTTTTGGCTCTACTTGAGTGAAGTCAGACGTTGTATAACCATAGCTTTGAACTGTTCGAATATTTTGTAGTGTATTATCTTTTAAAATAGGATTTGCAAATGGTTAGACCGAAAAATACCTCTTTTTCTTGTTCTGATTCGAGTGGTTAACCATATTCGGTTTACCGCACAGTGCTCCTGGGCACGCATATCAGATTTGACCTTCGAGGATAATAATTTTTGAAATTTAAAAAAAGGTGAGTTTAACACGGCGGTTTTTGGCTCGGTTACATTTTTCGATTTCTGTTTTTTTCCGGTTTTCACTTTTTTATAGCGACCGGAAGTAACTGGAGTGACCGAAAATGAAAAATCTGATATGATTGTTCAGGGGCATTGTGGACCGGTCAAACATTAGATACCAAATTCATGATTTGCGAGTACCGGTTAAATTAAATAATGATTTTGGGCTACGTGGTTTGTGAATCGTCGAAAAATTGCAACAAAAATAAACATAATATCCGAATATGTTGACTAGACACCGTACTAAAGCCCAAAAAAGACTCACAGTCTTTCGTTTTATTAGGAAAAATTTGAATATTTTTTTCGACCAAAAATAGACTAAATTTCAAATTGTGGAACAAAAAGCAACATTAAGGGGTTCTGTTCGGAATTGGTGCAGTAAAATATCGTGAAATTAGCAATTAAGGGAAAAAGGACCAGAACTATGAAAATAAATGCAAATGTTAATCCGTTTCCATAGCTAATAAGAAGTTCTTGGCCTTCCTCAATTTTGTCATTTGTCTTAATGAGCATTCCATCGTCTGTCCACCATTCACAATTTGCGTACCAATTATGATTTAACATGTCAAAGACGGGCCCAATGGCCCCGCACGCATCCGGCATCGAAAACCACGCTGGGGCTTTTTCCGGAGTCGGAAAGTTAAAATATCTAGTGAAGACTGCTGCATATGCGTAATGGAACTCTTCGCCCGTAATTTTTGCGTCTGGATTTTGCTTATTGTAGGTCTCATCGATGCGTTCGTATCGGATTTCAAAATCATTATATGATATTTCTTTGTCCTTCACAATGTGATTCAGTAAAAATTTATCGAACTTTTCGGGCCAAAATTCTAAGGGCGTATCGTAAACTTCCGGCAACGTGTTTATATATGGCCAAATAACAGACGATTCTTTTTTTCGAGCTAAAAAATTTCGTATTTTAGCTGTGTAGGATTTCATAAATATTATACGTTATAATTTGTCACTTATAATGGCCAATAAGTTTTGACAGTAGGAATCAGCGTAGAGTTATCAATTACTGAAGGAAAACAAAGGCATTGCTTTTAATTACTACAAAAAACAAGGTCATCCAGTGGCGTGTTCACAAGTAGATTTGGTAGAAATCACAAATATTTTTTGAAATTTTTTTGACAACCCCGACTTTCCCGGGACATGTTGAGCACTTTCCCGGTCCCGAAATCAAAAGTGTCCTGATCACTTACAATCTCTTTTTGCCTAATTAAGTCTATGGAAACAAAAAAAGCGAAAAAAAAATTTGCCTAAAAAAATTTAAAAAATATTTGTGAATGGGAAATTCGCAAAATTTTTCTAAAATCCTTGGGCAAAGCTATTTTGGGGTCCTACTCAATGTTTCATTAATAAAAGGACGACTTTCATGATTTTTCAATTTCTGCAAAATCTAATTCTCAGGCAAATCTGAAAAACCTTATTCATAATTTCTTATTTTATAGTTCGTATTTGAATTTCAAATACACAGGGTGCGCTGTTATCAAACAAATTCGAAAAATAGTCTTCAAAAACGACATTTTTGCCCCGTGCGGTCGTGCGAAATTTTTGCTTCCAAAACGCCATTTGGGCCCCGTGCCGTCGTGCGCGTTTTCCCTCTATGTCACGCCATTTGGGCCCGTCGGTCCCAAATGTATGGTACCCAAAAATTTACCGAGCGGGGAAAAGTGAAACATAGCGCCGTAGGGCTTAACATATAAAGATACCGGGTATCCAACTTAGAAAAACTACGTTTTTGTCGCTATTTAGGCTTACAAAAACATATCAGTTGAAGTTGCACACCCCGTATGTATTAGGGGAAATTTTTCAAAAAAGTGAAACATAACAGGACGGGGAAAAGTGGAATACAAGGGGGTGGAACATAACGGCGCACCCGGTGTATATAAAATTCACTAAATTTTTTGAGGGTATATGCCGCTTCTACATACCTTCTGTGGCAAGGAATAAAGCCAGGGTATCAGTACAATCTAATTTGAATTTGTTAATGTGCATTTGCCCTTGCAGCGACTAAAAATAATTTTTTTGTGGTAGTGATAAATTGTTAAATATGGCTAGAATTTATCTTACCTTAAACGCCATTTCAGCCGTTATTAGATGTTCTGCTTCTATACTTAATATTGTTTCATCTTTTTCAATCGTTTGGTTGGCGAAAAATCCCATTCCGAATTTGCCTTGGCGCAATTCAATTTTGTTTGTCATTTCTTTCTTAACTGTTTCATCGTTGACAGAAAATTACAAAAAACGTATGAAGTTTTATTATACGTATAAGTTTTATGACTCAGCGTCAACTTAGAATATTATGATAACTTATTTTCTGTCAGCATTCCTTGCCAATTTATTAGCAATTCTTGAGGCGACTGTGTGCTATTACACGGTTTATTAACTGGGTTGATGAACATCACCTACCTACGGAATAAATCAGTCGGGAAAAAATTTGCTGTCAAACAATGTGAAAAAAGCTGCTGTCGCCGATTTATGGTTTATTTCATTAAACTTCAAGATCGTGATTATCCACCATTTGCTCATTGCTCGCGTTTTCACGAATTTTGTTTTGTCAGATATTTTTTTTCAAAAATCAAAGACAACAGTTTCGTGCGCCTTATTAAAACAAAGCTTTTTCGGATAAAACTAATTTTATATCATGAAAATTGTAAAACTAGACGAAATATTCCATTTTGTTCTAGCCAAAGTTCACGGCCTTGTGCATGGCCTATTCCACAAAGACATCCGTTTTTTAGTGTATTTAAATTCGTTGTATAAAACGCCCGTTATGGGCGCTTTTATGGCATGTCAAGTTTGAATACAATCGCTCATACCCGTCCTTGAATTTTTTGAGTAATTATTGTAGACGTCTTTGCTTTTGTTTAAATTTTATAGGTTTTTTCAAAAAAAAATTTTTTTCACACTTAAATATTGAGAGTCGAACGTACTACAAATTTAAACCGCCACTTTCGTCGTCACATTTTTCAGCAACGGTTTCATCGGATTTAACGTGTTTCGGCAGTAGGCTTTCCGTCGGAAAATCCTTATATGCATTTTCTTGATCGGTGAAAATTTTTCCAAACAGAAGCCAAAATAATTTCATCTTTTTTCCCACTCTTTGCCGAACAAAATTTCTCCAAAATAACTTTTTCTACAAGCGGTTTGTTTATTTCGGTGTCGTAATTGATGAGCAATATATCGTTAAAAAGTGAGAACCATTACTTACAATTATTAAGCTACTTGATTTTGAATCAAAAAACAAAACAATAATTATTTTCAATGTGTCGTGATAATTCAAATATACGTAACAATGAAAAACGAACTTAGACAAAGTTAGCTTCAAATTATGTAAATTAACGTTGCTTTATTCGCATGTTCTGAAACGTGCCGGAGCTATTGTTAACCGTTGATAAGAAATCTTCGTTTTTGGATTTTACACATATTTTTGGCAAAAAAATTTTCCGAAAAGATCGAGAAATGCATCTTAAGAATATCTAAGAATTAATTAGTTTAACTTAGAATTGATAAAAATTGATAATCCTATTTTTTTCGTTTTGCTTTACTAATTTGATCAATGTTCAATAACGTAAACTAAAATAATAAGCGGGATAGATTTGATACCAATGTGACAATGGTGAAATAAAACAGTTTTTCCCATTCGTGCTCTATTGGATTTTATGATCGCAAATTTTATGGAAAATTATTTTGGTAAATGGATGAAACATACGGCATATTACTGTGGATACATTGCCATTTTGTCAAAAATGATACCTATTAAAGTCACTTTAAATTCGATTCGCTAATTAGAGGCTAATTTACATTGTGGCCGCTGATTGGCCACGTAAACCTACCTGTTTGGCGTGTGACAATTTGCGAAAAGCGCAATAAAACCATTGTACATAAATTTATGTAAATATCCTTAATATGTCCATAATCACCAAATTAAATGTTACCTGATTCTCGGTGGGTTAAAAATTTAAACTTTTAAATACATTTTGTACGAAGTTACGTCAAACTCAATACGTTCAAGGGTTTATTTTAAGAAAGACCATAAATAAAAGATTTTGTGGCGGTAAGTCCTAGGGACAAAACATATGCAACACAAAATAAACAAAAAACTATATGCACAAAGCCACAGCCTATACACAAATACCAATAAAGAAATTTTCACTATTAGTTTTAGTTGAATTTTAAAAACTTACGAAAACAAAAAGATATATAAAATTTGGTTATCAATTTTTGAACTAAATTTAAACTTTCAAGCGATACTAACCCCGGTGACAGTCGAAAAAAAAAGTTATATGGCCATTTTATTAGCTAATTTTGCTACTTTTGTTTTATTCCGAAAAGTGTCTTAACGGAATGTGATTGAACCGGTCTAATACCAGTTGAGTTTCATGAAAATTAGCCGAGCGTATACCGTGTCGGCATATTTTAAGATGATATAAAGACCAATTTTCCCCTTTATTTTTTGAACCAGGGTGCCCTTCTTTCTCCTCTCTTTATCAATGCGGCATTTATAAAGAGGGGAGAAAGGAGGGGCACCCAAGTTCAAAATAAAAAGAGGAAAATTGGTATTTATATCATCTTAAAATATGCCTACTCGGATACTAAAAACGCTAGGCCGATTTTCATGAAACTCAACCGGTAGCGATTTGGGAACTAGAAGAATCTTTATTAATAATAAAGCAGACCCGAGTACGGTACAGTCCGTACCGTATATGGCTAACTCAGGACTTAACCTAGATTCTTTAGAAGATTCATTAAAAACAGATAATTATGATTTCTCATGTGGCTTTGACATAAGTCTGCTTCGTTATAGAAGTCCAATTATTAACTGAAATGATTTTTTTAGATCGCGCTGTGAAATTATTGTGGTTCTTTCCGTCTTGTCAGAAATGAATTTTTAAATTGCTTCACGTTCGGAAACCCTATTTTCGAATGCAAATTTTTAATTATTTCAGTACTTGCGGTTCAAATGAAAAATAAACATAGTGTCAAATGTAAATTTTAGTTTGATTATTTATATATTTCCAATTTTACTCACGGTAAAAACCCGGTAACAAGCTTTGAAAGAGTTTAATTTTGTGACTTTTATAGAATGATGGCGCTATAACTCGTAAGTATAAAAGACCTTCTAAATTAAATTTAAAAATGTTTAAAAATAAGAGATCTAAAATGAGTAAATTTTTAGTTTTTTACTTAATCATATCAGTATTTACGAGACAACATGAGAAAATACTAAGGCCAAAGTTGTGCGAGGACATTTCGAAAAGTTATGGAGTTATAAATGATCAGTTAGGAAAGTTTGAAATTATGGTCAATCAGGCACTGAATTATAAGTCATGTAAATTTGTTCAAAATACTTCCAAAATAGTACCAAACTTCAAGTTAAAAAAATGTTAAATTATTTGAGGATTTTTAAGTGCAAGTTTAACTTTAGTAGTTTGTAGGCGGAATTGCTGGAAAACGTAAAAAAAAATTGTTAACTTAAGGACGTTGGTGACCTTAAAGGCCATAGTTTGAATTCCACGCTATTTTCTGATAGTATTTGAAGTGAACTTGGATATCCATTATGGGCCCTACAGACTATGGCTTTTATTGACATTATTTTTTTTTCCAAAATTGACAAATTTTTTTTATCAATTTACTTGAATTTTGTTAACTTACTTAGGCAGGGCGTAGGCGGAAAAGTTGACGCAGGCAATCTGTTAACTTACTTGAAGATTGGTATCCTACTCGAAGATTGTTAACTTACTGGAAGATTGTAAACTTACTCGAAGATTCTTAACTTACTCAGTCTTAACGTACTAAGGTAGGTTGTAAAAACTTATTTACGTATTTGCCTACAAAAAGTTTATACTACGTTCAATAAATTGAAAAAAATCATGAGGTAAGACTATTCTCGCCGATGCCGTACTTTCATCATTTAACAGTATCAAATATGTGTCGGATTAATATTAATTTTCAATCAGATGCTAGGAAAAAAATGTCTGAAGTCCTTGCAATTTCAAACCACTAAGAATCCAAATTAGATGGCGTTAACGACGCATGCGTCTACACGTTGAGACCGAATGACAAATCAGTTCGATTACGCTTATTTGGGTTGTCATACGTCAACGGCTGCGCCCACAGTAGGCTGTCCAATTTTTACAAATTTCAACGATTAACGCCAAAAAATGATATTTGATACTTTTGAATATAAAAATGAATTAAAATTTCTTGCGGGAATTTCTTACGCGAAGCGTAAAGTTAAGGTAGGTTTTGGGTTTTTGGAAACCAACCTTTGCCTCCCGCCCCCATCTTACTTGGCATTGGTAGATATGGTAGAAGTGGGCAAATCAAAAAAATCTGGTAAAGCCAAGTTGTAGAGCTCGTCAAACTACGTCGATCTGATTATTCAGAACGTGATTTGGACCACCGGGCCCCCTAGAGAGCTGTTTTAAATGTCCAACCTACGCAAAAGAACGACTTTTATTCTGGACCACTTCTACCACCTACGCCCACGTCGGATTACTTTTCAAATAGACGCAAATTAAAGCTTAGGGTCTGAACCTGTAGATTAAATATAAAAGTCGTTCTGTTGCGTAGGTTGGACTCAGCTGGCCTATAGGACTTTTTTTTGGATAGCCTAAGCGAAAGTGACCATGTGTATATATTTGCTGATCGGAAACCGTACGGTCCTTTTTGCAGACAGCGAAGAAGAAAACGATCACGAGAGCACAGTTTTGTTATTCCAACTTCTCCGGGTTATAGCAGAACTACACGAAGACTATTTACCTCGCCACCACCAACTGAGCTATCAGAGGATAATAAAGTCAACTCTGATACAAAATCATTCGTTAATAGGTGGTTTTTAAAACCCGTTGTTAAAATCGAGGTTATTAAATCGCAATATCCCTTTTCCGCTTAAAGTAGACGTTCATCGCCGCTACCTCATTTGCTCATTTTTCTAAGTTTATCTGACCCCAATAGTAAACTAGAAAAATGAAGAAATGAGGTACCGGCGATGAACGTCTACTTTAAGCGGAAAAAGGATATAGGGAGCGCAATACTTGAGCCGTAAAACTTCAGTGAGAAACTTCAAGTCTTGAGCTAAAAACTTCAATTAAGCCATATGATGGTCTGTCAAAAAACTTGGTTTTCGGCCTATATCAAATAAAACACAGAAAAATATCGTTTAAACGCGTTTATGTGGTGAATGCCTTTTAACGAGGTCCCTTTTTACATATAATACAAATCATTTAAAAACCAATTAACCGTCCGATTTACGAAACCAGCAACGTAAAAAACAACAAGGTAAATAACGTCTATGATTCAACTACCGAAGTAAAGTCAACGACACAAACAGCCATATCGCTTAACCCACGAAAATTCAAAAAAACAAAAAACAAATCTAAACTCTCAAAATCTGAGAAGTTTCGTAAACTGCTTGACATCTTTTCTGATCGCCCTATATTCAAATACAAAACCGATGATTTTGATGAGGTCAAACCTTCGGTAGCAAGTCATCACTGGACCTCTCAAAAACCGATGACGACCTCAAGTGACAAAACTGTTGGGTTGACGATTGCGACTAAACCAACTGACGCCCCTAAATGGATAAATAATATTTACCCACTTGTTGACATTGACTTAAGTCAACTTTCAGACTTGAGTGCAAAACCAACCAGGATAGGGTTCTTAACTCTCTGGGGGAAGAAATTTTTGGGAATCCGTAGGGGGAAAATGCGTGTAAATAAACACGCACTTAAAAAATTCACAATAATTCGCAATAATTCAAAAAAACTGGTAAAGCCAAGTTGTAGAGCTCGTCAAACTACGTCGATCTGACTATTCAGAAATTGATTTGGGTCATCAGGGCCCATCTAGAGAGCTGTTTGAAATCTCCAACCTACGCAAAAATAACACCGTCAATCGAATTTTCTCGAAAAGTTGAGGGGGGGGTCACCAATACCCGTTTTGCCCTACGGGGCCTCCATATGCCTTAAATCGACCAAAAACCCCAGTGTCTATTTACACGCACTTCCCCCCGTGAGTTAACATAACTTGTTCAGTATACACATGCTTACCATTTTTTATATACTGAATAGTGGTTAAATTTGCCGGTTAATAGAAGCTTGCGCAATAATGGCCGGGTAATTGCGCACACTGTGTATTTAAAAACTATTTCTCAAACGTAAGCCATAGTAAAGAACTCTTAATAAGAAAACCGCAAGATGTTTACAGTACACGAGGTCACAAACGGCCACAATACTCAACATATGCACCACTGCCAATCACGACATCAGCCACTTATCATACGGATGATGTTGAGGGTATCTTTCATGGTGATGAAATAAATGTTGTTTATTTGACAACTGATAGTGGAAAAGAATTCACTCCGGAATTTGCTTTTGAATGGGAATTCCTGCCAGAAAACGTCACTAGTCCAACAGTGGAAAAGTATGAACTAAATCCTGCTACAACTACATCCACTAGAACAACTGCACTTACTTCAGCAACGACTACTACAAATACTACAAATACTACAACTAGTACAACTACTACAACTACAACAACTACAACAACTACAACAACTACAACAACTACTACAACTACTACAACTACTACAACTACTACAACTACTACAACTACTACAACTACTACAACTACTACAACTACTACGGAACAGAACAAACAATCAAAATGGCAAAGAAAATTGACCTTACCTATTGGAAGCCTTGGTGATCTGTTTGGTCAAGATGTTCCGGAGCCGGTTTTAGCGCCGTCCAAGCCAATCGTAGCTGGGCTGTTCAAATTAATTTTCAAAAAATAAGGTTTGATTTTCTTTAAACAAAATCAACAAAGGGAATCCATTTCGAAAAATTAGGAAATTTTAGTTACCAAACATGTAACATTTTAAATTGAAAATTATTTTTTTATTATTTTTTTACGCTTTAATAGTTTTCACAGCCCGATATCAGCATATACAATACTCGATGACGGCCATTGTTCGACTTTTTCTTTTTTCAATGTAGCTGGTCAATTTACCGACATTAGTGCAGCAGCCGTCAGACCAATCAAAGCTGTCGAATTATTTGGCAAAATCGCCAGTGCAATCAATATGCTTGGAAAAGAAATACACTTATACCGCGGCAGTAATTTATGCGCTGCGGGTGCCGGTAAGGTTCCATGTCACTTACTTGAATTTCCGGGCGGTGAGCAACCCTGTCAAATGGTTCGGCGGCTCAAAGATTTATTATATTATGTATCTATCAGTTAGGGTGCACACAAACTGTGAGTTACGGAATACCAATAACGACATCAAAATTGGAAAATTATGACTTTTCCCTTCTTTGCGCCCATTATGACCCATGCGTTCATTTTAACCCCCCAGCGCTCGTTTTCACAATCAAAAGGCTACGAAACCACAGTGCTTTAAGTTATTAGTATAATACTAATAATTATACCGTACAGATAGGCTGTCCACGGTCAAAAAACAAAATCGTTTCTCAAAATACCCCAACAACATGTTAAAACCGGTATTTTCTCTAAATAAACTACTTATTACCGATAAGTACCGGTAAAACCGGTTCGTCAGATAAAAACTGCTAAAAATCCGATTATCCATTCGAAACTACATCGGAACTGTACATAAGACACCAAAATTTTTCAAAATTGACCCGTGGACAGCCGGCGGGTACAGCTAAATAAAAACTTCTAATTATATCACTCGGATAAAAAATCCTCGATTTTGATGTATGCATCCTTTCACCAGCTGCAACACAAAATGGGATCTAAAATTCAAAAAACTAATGCAAAATCTTGAAAAATTTTCCGCTCCTGCCGACGGTGGGCTCTGTTTTGATGCGCCGGTTCAAACAATTACCGGAGTCAATTTGAAGTCTTCGCAGCGTTTATCCGACATGGAAGAGAACGCTCCTTTTGTACCGAAAAAGTTTTGCTTACTTGGAAAAAGCCTTCAACATATAGACGTGGGTGCTGGAATGGAGAAAATTAAATACACTATGAGGCAAGAAAACAAGGAGAACAAAATAGTTGCGCAAATTTCCAGACGTTATTCGATTATTTTGAAGCAAAGGTTTCAATCCAGTAATTTTCAAAATATTTTTTTATAAAATCATGAAATGAATCAGTAATTATTTAAACCGTTCTGATTAAATTAAATTGGCTTAAAATGCTTTACATACCGGTAGGGTGCGCCGTTAACCGGTCATAATTATTGCTCATAATTATTGAGTAACTACCGGTCATAATTATTGCTGACGGTTAACGCAACACCCTGTGTATTTTATAAAAAAAAGAACCGGCAAGTAAGGTCTTGCGAGCCGTCTAAAACACCACGGTTTTTCGCAGAAAAAGCTTTTTGTGTTTGCTCAAAACGTTTTTGAGAGCCTATTGTTGCCATTTTTTGCAGAAATTTTCTCGGCGTGATACAACGGTGTCAGCGCCTAGGAGGTAAGGTACATTTTGGAAACCTATGTTAAGTTCATTGCATACGTTGGTAATCATTGTGAAGGTGCTACTGTGAAATGTGAAGATTTCGATACAATTTTCATAAATAATGACACAGCGGCAACTGAGACGACAGAAAATATGCTCAACACGGCACTCGAAATACTGCCAAGATTACAAGCAACGTGCCGTGATTTATCATTTTCAGATTTTTATATACTTGGAGTCAATTAGGATGGAAGAAGCTGCTACTTTGTATTAAAAAAAATTTGTGAGATGATTGAAGTCATATTGTATAAAGTTGTTTTTTAATAAAATAAACTTAAAGGTTAATCGTCTTTGCACTTATTGATGCCATATTCCATATATTGAATTTTTCGAATTTCGTCGTTATATGGATTTTGAGGCCCAAAAACCTCTGGTTTGTCATTCATGATCTGATCCCAGAAAAGCTGTGCGGTTAAAACGTTGGAAGTTTGGCTTGGATGGAATCCATCAACGGCTTCGATAAGTTGCCAACCTTCGCCGCCCTGTGATTCCTTGGAGTTAGATCGACTTGTGAATTATTTCCAAAAATTAATACGAAATTTTGCTAGAACGGTTTCAATAAAATTATGAAAGATTCGAGATTCTCCCCCAAAATTAGTTCTACGTATAGACTAAATTTTAATACATAATAAGGTTACGATCATTTTTAGTCGTGAAAAAACTCGTCTATGAGTAATTTCGCGACCACACCCATTTGGTCACGAATTGTTGTTCAAAATAAGATGTTTTAAACAAGTGTGGTCGCTAAACAATATGTTTAACAACTAAATTTTAATAACCAAATGGTGTGGTCGCGAAAGTACTCATAAACGGGTTTCTTTCGCGACCGCAAATTTACTCCAAAAAAAAAACTGAGACCATAAAAATCATAAAAAAACTAAATAATCTATATGTCATAGCGATCTAAAACTTTGCCCAGAGTTCGATTGATGGCCGAATGTCAAAGTCATAATAGATCATGTCAAAAAATTTGTACGATTCCGTGTTGGCAATATCTTCGGCAACTCGGCTCAATTTCTTTGCATGATCGGTTGTAACATTGCGCAATGTTTCATTACTTGACATCCAACCCATACATGGGGTAACTTCAAGACATTCTAGATAACCATACAGTGCCGGATAATCCATATCTCCCCGGTATTCGCCCAGTGGATGCATTCTGCCACTTAATAACTCCCATAAAACGCCACCATCAGCCAAACCGGTCAAAACCACAGTAGAACCGAGTGGTAAAACAGTGTCTAAAATATGGTAAATTAACTCTCAGGGGGAAGGACTTTTTGGGAACCCGTAGGGGGAAATGCGTGTAAATAAACACGCACTTAAAAAATCACAATAATTCGCAATAATTCAAAAAAACTGGTAAAACCAAGTTGTAGAGCTCGTCAAACTACGTCGATCTATTCAGAAATTGATTTGGGCCACAAGGGCCCCCTAGAGAGCTGTTTGAAATCTACAACCTACGCAAAAAACACCGTAAATCGAATTTTTTCGAAAAGTTAAGGGAAGATCACCAATACCCGTCTTGCTCTACGGGGCCTCCATATGCCTTAAATCGACGAAAAAACCAGTTGCATGTCTATTTACACGCACTTCCCCCTGTGGGTTAAAAACAAATAAAATACATTGATCATTAACATTAACATTCCTAACTCCTATAAGTGGCGCTTGCATATCGAGCTTTTTTTGTCAAAACAGTGATAATCCCATAAGCGGCAGTTTGTAAATGGGAACAAATACGTAAGTACTTTTAAAAAGCTAACAACAGACCATTTTTTCAGCGACCATGACCTTAAACCCACAATTTTGACATACACGAATAACCTTTTCAAATTGTAAAATAAGTAGCTACCTAAATGCTCGAGAGTCTCGATTGTTTTTTTGCGGAATTTCTTTTCTGAGGTGAAGGAATCTTCTGTTGGAATGTGACCGTTACACACGTCGTTGCCAATTAGGGATAAAAATACAATTTGCGGTTTGTCAAAGTCTTGTCGTCGGCTAAATAAGGGTTCGAAATTTTCCATAAGAAATTAAGTGAATCCGGATCTAGATAAATTAAAACTAAATTCTGGGACTTTCTGATTTCAAAATATAATCCTCGGTAGTTTTACCAAAGTCTTGTTGTCTTGGTAATATTTTTCGATTTTCTAGTTCAACATTTTCACTTTTTTCTACAAGTACCACCGGAAGTCAATGGAAGAGACCGGAAGTGAATAAAACGGACCAAAAGGGCTTTTTTTATTTTTCTTATTTTTTGAAGGAAAGGGTAGTCCGCCTAAATGTTTACAATTCTGGCCAGTTACACAGCTCAGAAAGAGAAAAATTTCAGCAGATTACCCATTGGCCCCAAAAGAAAAAAGACCGATTTAGTCGGTGGCATCCGTATCAGTTTTAGATAAAGAAAATTATGTTTTTTGTTGCAATAGTTAGCACTATAAGTTATTGAATTATACAAACGAGCGACACGAACTGTCATCTCAATCTATATAAGTTGTATTCGGTCGTTGTCAAATAAACTTTTTGTTAACTCTCGAACCAGGGACTTAGTCCTTTCACAATTTTGTCCGCCATTGAAGTGCTACGTGCGCCATTATTTGCCTGATTTTGATAATCATTTAGGCCGCAG